>VDFB02339356.1:0-31675 GCA_007258455.2 Sequoia sempervirens | reverse complement strand
CTCCAAAGTATCGATAGACTCCAACTCTATTATGGGATAATGATCCCGAAGACATGGCCCAGGTTGATGAAGAGGAGACACCAAAGGGATTGGTTGGGATTCCGTTGGTTGAGGTTGAGGTGGACCATCACAGTGGCAATGACTCAAAGGATGACTCTGATTTTGATGCAATTGTGGGAGATGCAAATTAGGGGCAGCAGTGCACTTTGTTTTTTATATTTTGATTTTCATATCATGATTCATAATGTAAAAGTTTAAACTTTAAAACTATATGGCAGCAATGTAGCCTTTGGGCATTTTGATATAATTTTATAAATTATAACTTGGAGGTTGTATCATGTATGTTAATTCTAAATTTTGAATGCGTATTGAGTATTGAGTCTATTGAAAAAGAATTTTGAACACAAATGTTATATGTAAAGGTTCAATAATGTATATTATGCATGCTTTATCCATGTTTTCATATGAATATTTAAAATTTTCCTATATATTTTAAATTTTCCCTACATTTTATATAGTTGTCCCCCCGCTGTGCCCAAATTTGGCTTGAAAAATCGGAAACTTGGGGACCCGTCCCACCGTCCCGAAAACTTGGAGTAACACTGTTGATAACTAATGGGAAGGATTCAACCATGAAGCTTAGGTAGAATATGGTAAATGTAATGTCCCCATTTTGTGCAATTTTGATTTGTAAACAATTACTCAGTTTCCTAGCTTTATTGAAGACTAATTGGTGTGTTGGGGGAGCTCCAAAGTTCTTGGAGTGCACAAGTTTATCATTTTTGGATTTCTAGTTATGGCATTGAGCTCAATTGGTGTTATGAATCGTAATGACGCTTTCAAAAGTGTTTTTCGAACTCTTGAGGAGTTCTCCAAACTTCTTGGAGAGCACATCTATTTTTAGTGAGTCACCAAATTGAATCCAATCATCTTACTACTACTTCAGTTTCATCATAGTGTGGTCAAAATTGGATTTCGATGACGTTGCAATACTTTCCACAACTTGGGTGAGTTATTAAGTTATTTAATTAATATTTCACTAATGTTGCTAATGTTGAGAAATAATTAAAGGACAACTAAGTATAATAGCTCATTGGAAAGGTAATTAAATGTTGAAAAGTTGGACCCTAGACATAAGGGGGTCTTTTGCACATGATGAATTATTTAATTTAAAGCAAAAAGTGTTTTTTCAGGAAAAAATAGTGAAAAAGTAAAAATAAGCTTTTTCAAAAAGCAAACACTTTCTAGAAAGAAAAAAATGTTAGTTTGAAAAATCAGCAAAAAAGCATAAAGTACTTTTTCAAAAAAGATATAAAACGAGGTGGTGGGGGTTCATTTGCATATGTTGAATATTTCTCATTCTGTTATATTGTTGGATTAAACCGACGAGTTCTTCCATAATCTTTGAGGACAAAAACCCTCATTGTATTTCTAATTTCATATTTGAGAGATAATCCCTAGCTAGAGTGGAGTGATTTCAGTTCGGAGGTCATTGTGCTTCAAATCAAGTTTTAATTTTGGATGTTGTTAAGATGAAGATCTATTCAATGTTTTTAGGTGTGTTGGGTGGAGTTTGAAGGGAGTTTTCTAGAATTTTGCTTGTGGGTGTGTTTGTATGCTCCTTTTTTGAGTTTCTAGTGCATCAATAGCATGTATCAATTCTGATTTGTCCAAAGTACAGCAGCAAAAAGGGTGTTTTCTGACCTGTATCAAGCTTCTAATTCATCTATTCAAGGAACCACATTGCTATTTCATAGCTGGGTTATTGTGTACATGTTATTAGGCACTATTTTGGGTGTTTCAGCAGTTTTTTACATCAGCACCTTATATCAGCAGCTAATCCTCTTATTTCCGTGTTCACAAAGCTTATGTGCTAACCTTGTAATGCTTCAAATGGTTATACCGCCAAAAATCTTCTATGCACTTTATTTTGTAAGCACTAGATGGTAGTACTACCAATGGGGTTAAATTTGTTATTGCTGATGTACTTACCCCACTAAACAAGTGGTATTATTGTAAATTGTAATAGCTCACCATTGGATAAGTGGAAGAAGTTGTTTTTCATCTTCAAGTATTGTATAAGCTTTGCCACTGAATAAGTGGATGTGCCCTTGTACTTCCCACTGAATAAGTGGATGGTTATTGCTTTCAATATTGTTTGTGCACTACACTGGATAAGTGGTATTGGCTGGCTTGCGGCCTAGTGCCTTACTTTCAATTGTTGACATGGTTTAATTGTAATCAAGAACACTGTATGCTCTCACCTTGCCCATACTGAGATCTGGGTGATCAGAAAGTGGGAAAAAAGTTGATTTGCATCTCTATTTCAGTTAATAACATTTTCCAAAAAAAATCTATAGTGGTTATTACAGTAAACAATATGATTTTCATAATTTAAGTAAAAATAACACAATTACAACAACAACAATACATCCAAGATCAATCTTAATATACATAGAATCTCTTCATAAATTATCATTTGAATCTCAACAACAAAAAACTCTTTAAACTTTGAAAATGAAATTGAATACTCTCCTAATAATGAGAAAAAGAATAAGGTTTATCTTATAATTTATTAGATTCTAACTGAAGAATATTTTGAACTGATGAGATAATTGCATTTGCAATATATGCTTAGGAAAGATGGTCACCAAAAAGTATTTGGTTGCCTTTGCTTGCTGATTTGATTGAGGATATTAGGCTTGGACTTGTGACATTTAATCCTTAATTCTTGTAACATCTCTAAATGCCACTATGACTTATGATGTTTATGGAACAACCAAATTTTGCAATAATATTCCTATTAATGAAATTGGCAGTGTCATAGACAAGATTATATTTCAAACCTTCAACTTAAATCTATTATTTATATACTTTGTGCCAACCAAAATATACCATCAACTTCTCCCTTAAAAGGTCCGCCAAAGCAAAGGCCCTATCTCGATTAATTCTTGTGGTCGAAGGGTGTTGAGGCATCAAGTTTGGATTGGGAGGTAAGCCAATTCTCTAACAAGTATCAAAACACCACACACAATCATGGCTATCTTTAAATAGTGTGAGCCACCATGGATACACAAATAGAACCTTTGTTTTGTTACCTTAGAGCCCACATGATCATCTACCTACCATTGGTGTGCCCCTTATAAGGTAACATCTATTCCAACTTCCATCACACATCTTCTAAGAATAAACCCTTAAAGGCCTCACTGAGAAAAATGATGCCAACATCGATCTCTTACAATCAACATAGAATGGAAATATAAGAGAATGAACCTCACTGCATTTTCAGGGATATAAAAATATAAGGAAGCAGTCCCTGAGAATTCACTAAGAAGAATGACTAAATTCTTTGATAAGAACTCAACCTACACCGAACAACATCTTCAATAGAAAGAACAAATATTTCAGATGGTTCCACCATGTAATTGTTGACAACTGCTAACATTCGCAGAAAATTGCCAAACAATTGCATGTTGGCATATTCACCACCCTTTGACATGTTGATAAATAAGTACAATATCTATTACATATAATATATAAGAGATTCTGACCAAATGAAAGAATGAATTCATCAATCTCTCATACCATTCAGTCTCACACATTAGATTCAATAATTTTGGATACTCATGATGAGCACGCAATTATACTAAGAAAGGGGGGTGAGTTAGTATAATACAATCTTTTACTTTTTCAAACTAACAACCACAATAATATCAATTGCACAATATCATTCACATAGGATCTAACAATTATGCAACACAAGAACACATGATTTACGTGGAAACCCTTATGGAAGAAAAACACGGTAAAATATTGCTTTTATATAAATCTCTTTTACATTCTTTTAAGGCACCAACCTCCAGGAGACACCAATCCCCTCTTATACAATTTGTGAGCACCAACCCACTGGAGACACCAATCACCACAATTGAGCACCAACTCAACAAGAGACACCAATCTCTTTGATATGAGGTACCAACCTCTTCAATATGAGGCACCAACCTCTTCACTAAAATCTTGTTTTCTTGAGAATAAATCTTCTTTATAAATAGTCTTTAATGTTCTCCTTTTATATTTTCCTCCTCAATTATATCTGCATATACATCTCTTTGACATCTGCATATATTCTTCTTATAATTCTACCATAAACTCTTCTTACAATTCTGCCATGAATCCTTCTTACAAATCTGCCTTCAACCTTTCTTTTATGATCTTCCTTTTATATTCTCATTTGCTGATCTGTAGGTGTTATTCTGATATAAACTCTTATTCCTCACACACCTTCCTTGTATTTATCTTCACATTTCACACTTCTCACTCTACTTGCAATTATCTTTTATATCTTATATTCTTTAATGGTCATAGCTCTTCAACATGTCTCATAACTATTCTTAACCAAATCTTCAATTAATATTCATTCACTTCATTCTTCTATTGTCCTCTTATTTACTTCATGCTACATATTATAATTCCATACACTTCTTCTTTGAATGATAAAACCTCCTCTCTTTTATTCCTCACTCACTCTTGAATGATAAAACTTTCACACTCTTCATCTCGTGGAATGACTTCTCTTATATATCTTGTCTCATCATGAGAGACAACCCTTCACTATACCCTTGTGACTCTTGGTTAAAACTAATCTTCATTTAATTAATTAATTTCTTTATCTTTACACACTTCTCTTTTCTACTCCTCTTTTTATTTAATCTTCTCACATCTCACACTACTCACATTCACCACACATTTTTCACTTCCTTTTTATATCTTCATGCCTCTATGAAGAGATACATCCATTCATTATGTCCCTTCAAATAGTCATGACTCCTCTTTAATAACAATTATTGCCTTTTCACACATATCCACAATAATATATATTTTTATCCTCCACACACTTCTCTCTTGACTAATAGATCTTCCTTTCTATTCCACACACATCTCTCACTACATTCCACACACTCTTCTCTCCAACTACTCTATGCATTTATATCTTTTTGATTTTACTTGAAAGGAGCCATCCCTTAAAATAGACACAATCTTTTATGAAGACACACCTCTTAGTGCTTCCCTTTGAGACTTAGTTGTTTTCTTAATAAACATATGCACTGCCTTAAATAATTGGTGTCTCTTAATTATGAATCACTACTCCTTTTTGCTCTTAATAAATAACTATACCTTTACTTGCGTGATTAATATATATGTCCCCTTACTTTACACTTAATCGCTGCTCATAACCCTAATCTATATCTGCTGCCCATAATCCTTATCTATATTTTCTGCTCACATATAATATCATCGCTTCTCTTTTATCATTAATAGCTACTTATTATATATGACATCTCAATCGCTGTCTTTGTGAATTCCTTACACTTCAGCTGCTTTATTTTTTTTTTCATCGAGTTCAACTACTTTAACTTGAGTGATTAACATTCATTAATATGCTTTTGACTTAGACATCAAAGCATAGTCATCCAGCAAACAATTCAATTAACCTATAACAACTACTCCTTTCATAGTCGGCCAAGATGAACAAATAATAGAATGAAGTTGAAGCGTTGTCATAATGAAGACTGCTATATTTTCCATCCATTGTCATAATGAAGTCTACTATGTTTGTCGTCCTTTGTCATAATGAAGTTTGCTATATTTGCCATCTTTGATGATCTTTAATGAAGCGATTTGTGGCCTTTGGCTTTTGATGATTTTCTTCTTCCTCTCTTTGACATCAATAACTTTCCTTTGATATTGCTTTGACATTAATGACATCAATGACAATCTCGTCTATACGTCTTTGACATCAATGACAATAATCTTGTTCATTTACTTTGACATCAATGACAATATTCTAACAACTCATAAGTTATCTATGGTATTATGTGTCTTGTGCAAGACTATGCTCTGAAATAGATGTTAGTAAAGGGCTTCCTAAAGCAATCAAAATAAAGCTAGGAATTTTCCCAAAGGTTGTGTTAGAATTGTGAATAACATGAAACACAAGATCAAACAACAAACAAAAACACCTTCCACGCAAGAGAGCTGCAAACAGTAATCTGCTATAACCTTACGCTAACACCCCTCCCCCCTCTCCCCCCTTTATTAAAGTAATATTGATATAACTAGTGTATAATGGTCATCTTAGTTAAGATTAGTTTGCTTTCAATGAGTTTTAGCAACTTTCTTTTCTATTGTTACCGATTGTTTCTGATTTAGAAACATTACTTTGTAATTTCTTATTTAAGGAGTATTCCTCTCCTTTTTAAATCAATCAATTACCGTTTCATGGTATTAGAGCAGATGCAATTTTTTGGCGAATTTTTATGATAAAATTCATGGCTTTTTTACCTAAAAATTTTGAAAAATATTTTCAGAAGTTTTTTGACTGATTTTTTTAATAAACAATCATGGGTATTTTTTCTACAAGTCGCGACCTATTTCTAGGCAATTTCGTAGGTTTCTTTGCTGGAAAAAATCATGCCAGTTCTCCATTGGAAAAATCTGCATCAACCTATTCCTCCCACGTGACCTACTCACTGGCACTACAAATAGTGCGACTTTTTTGACGATTTCTGCAAAATCGCAAGCCTATTCTGCTAAAAATCATGGGTTATTGCTGCAACTACACAATTTTCTTGGGTATTTTTCTGAAAATTGTGGGCGATTTTTCTGAAAATCATGGGTAATTTTTTCCAATTTTTGAGCTGTTTTTTGGACTTTTAAAAAAAAAAAATGTGTGTTCTCTGCAACTCGTGACTGGCACAAACAGTTTTTGTAGACCTATTCAACAGATTTCTGGATGGTTTTTCTAAAGATTTTTTTATGATTTTTTTTTTGACAAAAAATTAGTGTTTGTTCTGAAAATCGCAACTTGGAAAATTTGTGGTTTTTTTGCAGAATTTTTTCCAATTGCTGATAAAATAGTGATTTTTGACGTTGTCTGATTTTTGACAATTTTTAAAAAAATTGTGACTCCTATGGCTAGGGTTTTGAGCCTTGAGATTTGTGACAATAGTGTGCCTAGGGATTTGTGACAGATCGCCTAGGGTTTGACTGGCTTTTGACAAAAATATCTAACTTTTTTTGCCATTAAAAAAAATTGAAGTTCAACTTTGACCTCATTTTTTGTGCCTTTGGAAAACAGGAGGGATGGCATCTTTAACCAACATCATGTTGAAAAGCAACTAGAGGTTCAACAATAAAAACTACAATACTTGGAAACAAAGGATGCTCACCATTTTTGAATACCAGTGTCTAGATCAAATTGTCCTTGGTACAAACACACGTCCCACAGTTGTGGGAAAGGATCAAGACAAATTTGATGGAAGTAATCGAGAGGTAGTTATGCTTCTCCAGTTATCTATAATGTCCCATTCCTAGGCAGTACCATTGTGTCAGAGGTTAGCCTATTATTTAGATCCTTGTAGGCTGGCAGAGGTGTTTAGAGGATCACTTGAGGCAGTTATCCAACGTTGGGAACGTTGCTCCAGCAGTTGGGTCAGGTTTGGGCTTCTACAGACACTCACAGAGTGATTTAGAGGGACTTACTATTTATAGTAAGTCAGGCAGGCAAGAATTGTTAGTTTTTAGCAGGGCACCTGATTTAGCTGATCAGCTCAGTATCGACCCGGTTTGATGTTTGGTTGAGCAAACAGGGATTATTAGAAGCATTTAATAATAATTGAAGGAATAATTAATTTGACTTTATAATATAAAGTCATTTTAATGAAATATTAAAGTTAATATTTAAATGGGAAATTATAAAGTATTTTTAATACTTTATAAGGAAGGGAAAAATTTAATATTTAATGAGTTTAATACTCATTAAAATAAAAGGGACGCCATTTAATTAAATATTAGCCTAAGTATTGAAAAAGGGCGAATATATATTATTAAATGCATTTTAATGGATTTTATGAGAGAAGGTCGAATTTTTTAGAAGAATATATATTCTTTCAAAGGCAAATCGAACTCATTATGTGATATTCTAATTTGTCTTCATTTTTCTCTCGGAGAGCATTGGGGTTTGAGAAACCAGGGTTTCTACAGATCATCGGATTTTGAAGAACATTCCCTCTTCAGAATCAGGCATACTGAGACTGTGCAATACCAGTTGAAGATTGTCAGTTGAATAACTTCATTCAGGGGTTATTACAGAGTTTCACTGTCGGGTTTCATTCAGAGATTGGATCGATCTTCCTTCCAGAAGGGGAATCATTCATTGGCAGTGTCTTGTCTCACATCTGGCACATACTTCAAGGGTCGTACGAATTTCTCTTTGCTGGTACAAAGCCGTACTGTTACAGCAGCAAGGTCGTACCCTCTAGACTCATCCAAACGTCTTGTTTTGGGAGCATCTGCTTCTTTTACTCTGAGCGCCTAAGGGTTCTGGAGCTTGGCGTTGATTTGTGGGTCTGTAACTCGCTTCATCCACTTGGCTGTACCTGTACTTCTTCAACAATGGTGCTTGCAAGCAATCAGGTTCCCATTAAATAAAAATGTTGCCTTTTCCTTATATGTTTGATTTTATTCATTGTATGAGTTCTGGAGATCAATAAATTTATGCGCATTCATCTGGATAGTGTTATTGATGCGTTATTTATCGTCAATGAATTTATTATGAATTTTCTAGTATTTTAGAGCAAAATCGCAAATTCTCTTTTATGGCAAAAACCTACAAAAAAATCAAAATACAGAAAACACAACAAAACCTCAGTGTTATTGGCCAGTGATTGGGTTGAGAGACACCTGGTCTCTTACAGTGGTATCAGAGCACAGTTTTCCTGCCATCCTGTGCTTTTTCAGTTGCTTTTTCAGTAAGAAGTGTGCTTTTTCGATGCTTTTTCATGAATAGTGATATCATTTCCTACATCAAGGGTAGAGGAACAGGCAGAGTTGAGGATTGGATAGGTCCACCTATTCCTGAAGGTGAGACAGTGTCAGGGGTTCTAGGTATTCACAGATCCAGTTCCAATAGCAGTGAGAACAGTGTCACAACACTGATGGCAGACCGTGAGATTCCTGTAGAGACACATAGAGACTCAGGGAAAGCGCATGCAGAAGGTGATATTACCAATGAGGAGTTTAGACGCAAGCACGACAATATGATGGACATGATGTCCCAATTGATGGGCACTATTAAACAGTATACTCCATCCCAGCCGCACTATATTTAGATAGGACAGTCGAGCAGGACAGTAGGCGTGGACCAGCCTTTGGTATCGGCACCGCGGCAGTCATCACCTATCTATCATGAGCGTAGGCCTGGACAACCTACATTCATACCTAGAGAGACACCACCTCCGACTCCGGAGGCAAAGCAACAGGGTCATCATCAGGAGTTTCAGCCACACAATGGCATGTCAGTAGTAGATGTGACTAGATTTCATGGTGAGTATTTGTCATTAGCACCTGAGATCAGGCAGGCTTTAACTTTTCATGAGTTTATGGATGTGCATAAACCTAGAGGGGGAGGTAGATTTGACCGCAAAGCTCCTCAGCATCACTAGCCACAGCCACAGGTGAACAGAGATTTACAGTATGCAGTCAGCAAGATTACCTTGCCTTACTTTGATGGATCAGATAAGAGTTCAACGAGGTCTTGGGTACAGAAGTTAGACAACTACCTATCATTGAGACCTATGCAGAGGACGAGACCATTAAGTTTGCTACACTGCATCTTGACGGGTTGGCGCATGATTGGTGGCATCACGGCATGTATACACTTGGCCATCATGCAGTTACAACTTACCAGGAGTTCACCAGCAGGCTCATAGAGCATTTCGACAAGAAGGATCCAAAGCTTTATTTTTGTCATGTCCCCTTCTAGTTGACATCTCTCAGAGCACATGATTAGCCTATTATGCGACCCTCGTAGGCTGATAGGATGGATAGAGGGTCTTGATGGAGCTTGGCTTGGCTTCAGTTGTCAGATTTTGATCAGTTGGCTTTCGTTCGGGCTCATTCGGACACCGTTTGCCTGAGTTGCTATTTTTAGCAGTTTCTGGCACTCAGCGAGGCACCCCTGCTATTTTTAGCAGTACAGTTTGGTCACGTGCAGAATCACTCCCTGGTTCACCAGCTTCAGACAGTTCGTGAATCGGACGTTTCTTGAGGGAGTTATTAATATTTGATTGATTAATTAAATATTAATTAAATGGAGCATATAATATAAAGTTATAATATTTTTAATATTATAATTTAAGTGAAATGTGAAAGGGGTCGCCCATCATGGAAGGGGACATTTTTAATTATATTTTATAATTAAAAATGTGACTTGAGACTATTGAAATAATTAAAAGAGAAAAGTCGAATTTATTTTAATGATGCCTTTTGAAGGAATTCGCACTTTTCAAGGATATAAGGCTTTGCTTTGGAAATCGAGCCATTATGTTATTGAATATTGAAAATTGATCAAGTCTTCAACCAGAGCACGGAAGCCAAGGGTTTCAGTCTCAGAGCATTGGGGAACGAGCCATCTCCAGTGAAAGCAATTCAGAGGTTGTGAAATATCATCCGATTTATTGCCAGGCAGAGAGATTTCTTCATTCAGAAGAGATTACAGAGCATTCACAGATCTTTCACTTTCAGAGTTTTGTTTGGGTTTCATCCAGAAAGCATTCTTCAACTAAGGCGCATCATATTCTATGGTCTGGACACTGTTTTCAAAAAGCCGTACACTTTGTACTTGCTGACCTGACAGAGCCGTACCACTGCAGCAGGCCGTACTTCTTCATTTCTCAAGCCGTACTTGTATCTGGTGCAAATCGCCTATTCTTCTGGACTTTGGCTTTCATTCTTTGTGGCGCCTCAGCATCTGGATCATTTCCGGAAGCATCAGACGGAGGGAGAAGCATTCTATATTGAAGCCGTACCATTATTTGTATTCTTTCAACTGGCAGCAATAATCAGGTTTTTACATTAAAATATCATTGCCTTTTGATTGCATGTTATTGGATCTTCATTGTAATCATTCCAGAAGATAAATAAATAGTCTGACATCCGTATCTTCAATAGATTCAATAGTTCCCGGAGTTGAATGATTTTATTTGAATTTATTATCAATTTCTTGCAAAATCGCATTATTACATTTATGCTCAAAAATCACAAAAAAAACCAAAAACTTCAAAAACAAACAAAAAACAGTCAGATTCGGAAAACAGGGGAAACAAGGGTTTCTACAGTGGTATCAGAGCTAAATCCTGCCATCCTGAGGGTTTAGCAATCTTATGCAGCCACAAGAAGTTGGGCCACACAGGTATTATACTCGTAGGAGAGCCTTGATTGACAGGCAACAGGGTTTGGTCAGGCAGCCGGGAAACATGGCTGATAGAACGGATATTCCTAGAACAGAGATTCCTCAAAACCCTAGGGATCAGGACGATGCAGAGGTTTTACATGCTCTCAGAGACTTACGAGCAGGTCAACGGCAGTCCACTAAGGTATTACAGCAGTTAACAGTGGCACTCCAGAGATTAGGTACTCTGAGGAGACCGTCACCACATCGTGACGAGGACAGGAGTGATGCAGGATCACGGAGAGCACCTAGGACGGCTTCACGGACAGCAGACAGGCCCACTAGGCCTACTTTTGTGAAACAGGAGGCCGATGAGGATATAGCAGGTGAGGAGCATGAGGAGTTGTTCGCCGACACACTTATGGCAGCGAACGAGGAGTGGGAGTTAGTACCACCTGATGTCAGAGAGAGGATCTCCTTTGACAGATTTGTTACGCAGAGGAGAGAGCATCACAGAGGTCGACAGGATTGGAGACCTAGATACCAGAATAATGATTTGAAGCATGCTACAAACAGGCTCAATCTAGCGATGTTCGATGGTAGTGGCAAGGTGACAGCTCAGGCCTGGATTAGTAAGCTAGATACATTCCTCACATTGCGTCCGATGGCTGAGAGAGATGCTATTAGGTATGCAACATTACATCTGGAGGGAGTAGCTTACGACTGGTGGCACCACGGGATGGTGACACTCCAGCATGACCGGATCACATCATATCAGGAGTTTGTTGATCGGTTGGTGGAGCGGTTTGACAGGAAGGATCCAAAATCCTATTTTAGAGACTTGGCTCAGTTGAAACAGAGTGGTAGTTTGGAGTCGTATATTGGTGACTTTCAGAAGTTATCAGTTATGGTTCCTAATATTGCAGAGAGGCGACTTGTAGTGCTTTTCATGGAGGGACTGACAGAGCCATTGAGAGGTTGGATCAAAGCCTTTGATCCTCCTTCGTTACAGGAAGCGATGAAGAAAGCACGTAGTATGGAGTTGGCAGCACCATCCAGTAGATTCAACTCCAGAAACAATTCTTCTTTCAGGGATAATAAGGGCTTCAACAGAAACAGAGAGAAGTCTGATTTTAATAAAGAAAAATCAGATTTTAAGAATGATTCAAAGGGTAAATCAGCAGCACCACCTTTGGATCGAGAGGCTCTTAATGATCTACGCAGGAAGAAGCTTTGCTTCTACTGCAAAGGTCCCTATGACGCCAATCACGATTGTCCTTTGAGGCCTAAGGGCAAGCAAATCGAGTGATGTGGGCTTACTATGAGGATTCGGAATCTGAAAATTACGAACAGCAGGAGAGTTCTGAGGAGTCAGAGTCAGAGGCTTCGGAGCCTAAGGCAGAGGCAGAGTCAGAGCTTCAGATATAGGAGGCACGCCTATCTAGCATTCAGCAGGAGGGCTCATTCAGGATTCGTGGGGTGTTGGCAGGACAGAGGGTCATTACCCTTCTTGATACAGGAGCCACACACAATTTCATCGATGCTAGATTTGTAGAGAAACGCGGACTCATTACTGAGGAGTTCGAAGGGATTAGAGTTAAGGTGGCCGACGGTTATACTCTTAGGTGTGAACGCATGATTAAGGATCTCCCTTTGCGCTTGAACAATTATGAGTTCAAGGCTGATTATTACGTGGTGAACATGGGGGATATTGATTTAGTCTTGGGTATGAAGTGGCTTCATTCCCTTGAGGAAGTCACTCTTCGTCTTAAGGACATGGAGATCCGTTTTGATGTCGATGGGAAGACACACATTCTAAAGGCAATTCAGGACAGCAACATCAAAACAATTTCTTTTCGTCGGATGGAGAGACTCATGCGACACGACATGGTAGAGTGGGCTGCCGAGTGCACATTGGCACCTATACAGGAGGGACAGCAGAAGACTGAGTATCATCTTGACATACAGCAGTTGAGAATCAAGCATGATAAGGTATTCAGTGATATTCCACCAGGGAGACCTCCAGACAGGGGCATTGAGCATATTATTGAGCTTGAGGAGGGCGCTAAGCCCGTTATGATTACGCCCTATAGACATCCCAAGCGGCTGAAAGATGAGATCGAGAAAACGATCAAGGAGTTACTTGCTATGGGTCACATTCGACCTAGCAAATCACCATTCGCTTCTTCAGTTGTTTTGGTAAAGAAGAAGGATGGCACCTTACGCATGTGCATTGACTACAGAGTCCTGAATAAGAGGACTATCAAAAACAGGTATCCAATACCTCGTATAGACGAGCTTATTGATGAGCTCCATGGTGCATGCTACTTCACGAAAATAGACTTGAGGTCAAGATATCATTAGATCAGGGTTCGTGAACAGGACATTGAGAAGACTGCATTCCGTTGTCATTGTGGGCACTTCGAGTTTGTGGTGATGCCATTTGGGCTCACTAATGCGCCAGCTACATTTCAGTCCACCATGAACAGGGTTTTTCATTCACTGCTGAGGAGATTTGTGTTGGTCTTTTTCGATGATATCCTTATTTACAGCAGGACTTGCAGGAGCATTTGGCTCACCTGGAGACCGTGTTGAGTATTCTAGAGAGGGAGTCCTTGTACGCCAAGGAGTCCAAATGTGATTTGGGGATGACCGAATTGTTATATTTAGGTCATATTATCAGTGCAGAGGGAGTGCGAATGGATCCTGAAAAGATCCGCGCTATTATTGACTAGCCTACACCGGCAAACCTGACACAGTTACGAGGATTTCTAGGTTTGTGTGGGTTCTATCGCAGATTCGTGAATGGTTATTCACGTCATGCAGCCCCTATGACAGATTTGCTAAAAAAGGGTGCATTTTGTTGGACTCCTGAGGCACAGGAGTGTTTTGTGAGATTTAAGGAGTTGAATGGTTATTCACGTCATGCAGCCCCTATGACAGATTTGCTAAAAAAGGGTGCATTTTGTTGGACTCCTGAGGCACAGGAGTGTTTTGTGAGATTTAAGGAGTTGATGACTACGTGCCCAGTGTTGGCACTACCAGACTTTTCGAAGCCTTTTGAGCTTCAATGCGATGCATCAGGTGAGGGCATTGGAGCGGTGCTTATGCAGGACAAGCACCCTATTGTGTATGAGAGTTGTAAACTCAGAGGGCCAGAGAGACTCTACAGCATTTACGATAAGGAGATGCTCGCTATAATGCATGCCTTAGCAAAATTTAGACAATATCTTGTTGGCAGCAAATTTTGCATCAAAACTGACCACAACAGTTTGAGACACTTCTTGGGGCAGCGAGATCTCAATGATCGTCAGCAGAAGTGGGTAAGTAAATTGCAGGCCTATGACTTTGATATCTCGTATATCAAAGGTACACAGAATGTAGTAGCTGATGCTCTTTCACGCAGGCCTTATCTGAGCTCTATAGTTCACATTTCTGAGGATTGGAGGCATATGATTGTGGCAGAGTATGCCAAGGATGCATGGGCATCCAGCATTGTAGAGGGATTGATGATTGACACTAGATATACGCTTGTGAATGACTTGATCATTTACAAGAACAGGATTTATTTGGTCCCAGGTTCAGAGGTGAAGAACATTATCATGCGAGTTTTTCATGATGTACTGACTGCAGGACATCCCGGGTATTTCAAAACCTATAGACAGATTCGGGAGAGATTCACATGGAAAGGACTTAAGGCAGATGTTCTTCAGTATGTGCGTGAGTGCCCTGTTTGTCAGCAGAACAAGCAAGAGAACACGTACCCGGCAGGTTTATTGCAGCCACTTCCGATTCCTGACAGGAAGTGGGAATGTCTGTCGATGGATTTCATTACGGGCTTGCCGAAAGCCCAAGGACGGGATTGCATATATGTAGTTGTGGACCGGCTGACGAAATATGCCCACTTCTTTCCGATTACCACTACCTACACAGCTACACAGGTGGCAGAGGTCTTCTTCCGTGAAGTATTCAGACTACATGGGTTGCCTCGGAGCATAGTGAGCGACAGGGATAGTCGGTTCTTGAGTCACTTCTGGCAGGAGGTGTTCAGACTCTGTGGGACCGAGCTTACACCGAGCACCAGTTACCACCCGCAGACAGATGGGCAGACGGAAATAGTGAATAAGTGGGTGGAAGGTTACCTCAGGAATTATATCGCAGGGCAGCAAAAGGCATGGGTCAAATGGATTCACTTGTGCGAGTATTGCTACAACACGACATTCCATATGACCATTCAGATGTCCCCTTTCATGGCGTTGTATGGTTATGAGGCGCCGAGTTTTCTGGATTTGCTACTGAGTGACAGTAGAGTGCCGAGTGCTGGAGACTTGTTGCAGGAGAGTCAGGATACTATGAGGGCTCTCAAGGAAAATATTGCCAAGGCACAGAATCAGCAAAAGCAGTACGCAGATCAGAAGAGGACAGAGAGGTCTTTTGATGTGGGTGACATGGTTTATCTTATCGCCCTCGTCCCAGTCTACTCTTAGGAAGAGTGGGTCAGAAGCTTAAAACCAGCGATACGATCCTTCGTGATCCCGAGGCGTGTTGGAGAGGTGGCTTATGAGCTAGAGCTTCCCAGAGCGGGGTACACAATGTTTTTCATGTGTCACGTCTCAAGAAGGCGTTGGGACACCGTGTGGTACCTTCGCAGTTTTACCTCCCTTGGATGATGAGGGAAAGTTGATTTTAGTACCTGAGTCTATCTGGAGTACAGAGAGAGGCAGTTGCGTAGGAGGACTATCAGGGAATATTTAGTGAAATGGAGAGATTTGCCTGTGAGGATGCTACTTGGGAGAGCGAGGATATTCTGCAGCATCCGGAGTTGAGATTGCTTGAGGACAAGCAATTTCAGGAGGGGCGGACTGTCATGTCCCCTTCTAGTTGACATCTCTCAGAGCACATGATTAGCCTATTATGCGACCCTCGTAGGCTGATAGGATGGATAGAGGGTCTTGATGGAACTTGGCTTGGCTTCAGTTGTCAGATTTTGATCAGTTGGCTTTCGTTCGGGCTCATTCGGACACCGTTTGCCTGAGTTGCTATTTTTAGCAGTTTCTGGCACTCAGCGAGGCACCCCTGCTATTTTTAGCAGTACAGTTTGGTCACGTGCAGAATCACTCCCTGGTTCACCAGCTTCAGACGATTCGTGAATCGGACGTTTCTTGAGGGAGTTATTAATATTTGATTGATTAATTAAATATTAATTAAATGGAGCATATAATATAAAGTTATAATATTTTTAATATTATAACTTAAGTGAAATGTGAAAGGGGTAGCCCATCATGGAAGGGGACGTTTTTAATTATATTTTATAATTAAAAATGTGACTTGAGACTATTGAAATAATTAAAAGAGAAAAGTCGAATTTATTTTAATGATGCCTTTTGAAGGAATTCGCACTTTTCAAGGATATAAGGCTTTGCTTTGGAAATCGAGCCATTATGTTATTGAATATTGAAAATTGATCAAGTCTTCAACCAGAGCACGGAAGCCAAGGGTTTCAGTCTCAGAGCATTGGGGAACGAGCCATCTCCAGTGAAAGCAATTCACAGGTTGTGAAATATCATCCGATTTATTGCCAGGTAGAGAGATTTCTTCATTTAGAAGAGATTACAGAGCATTCACAGATCTTTCACTTTCAGAGTTTTGTTTGGGTTTCATCCAGAAAGCATTCTTCAACTAAGGCGCATCATATTCTATGGTCTGGACACTGTTTTCAAAAAGCCGTACACTTTGTACTTGCTGATCTGACAGAGTCGTACCACTGCAGCAGGCCGTACTTCATTTCTCAAGCCGTACTTGTATCTAGTGCAAATCGCCTATTCTTCTGGACTTTGGCTTTCATTCTTTGTGGCGCCTCAGCATCTGGATCATTTCCGGAGCATCAGACGAAGGGAGAAGCATTCTATATTGAAGCCGTACCATTATTTGTATTCTTTCAACTGGCAGCAATAATTAGGTTTTTACATTAAAATATCATTGCCTTTTGATTGCATGTTATTGGATCTTCATTGTAATCATTCCAGAAGATAAATAAATAGTCTGACATCCGTATCTTCAATAGATTCAATAGTTCCCGGAGTTGAATGATTTTATTTGAATTTATTATCAATTTCTTGCAAAATCGCATTATTACATTTATGCTCAAAAATCACAAAAAAAACCAAAAACTTCAAAAACAAACAAAAAACAGTCAGATTCGGAAAACAGGGGAAACAAGGGTTTCTACAATTTCAGAGAGCTAGCTCAGCTTAGATAGACAGGCAGTTTGGATTCCTACATAAGTGAGTTTCAGAGGGTTGCAGTCATGGTGACAGGCATTTTTGAGAGGAGACTTGTTATTCTCTTCGTTGAGGGTTTGATGGAGCCTATGAGAGGTTGGGTCAAGGCATTTGATCCTCCTACTCTTCAGGAGGCCATGAGGAAGGCACGTAGTATGGAGCTTGCAGCACCTTGTAGCAAGCTCACTTCAGGCTCGACACCCTACACGAGGCCTAATAGGTCATTTGACAGGAATAGGCCATTTGACAAAAAGAGGGATGCGCCTGATCCTAGGAGACAAAATGCACCACTATTTGACAGGGAGACATTAAATGATTTACGAAAGAAAAAATTATGTTTTTGGTGCAAGGCACCCTATGATGAGAAACATGTACGCCCTCTTCGTCCCAAAGTAAAAAATAACCAGATGGAGTGGTTTTATGAGGGAGAAGAGCAATCTGATCTGTCAGACCAGCAAGCTGATTCAGAGCATTCAGATGATGAAAGGTCTGAAAATGACAGTGAAAATGAAGGAGGAAGGAAGCTACAGGGGGCACATTTGACTAGTCTTCAGAGAGATGGATCTTTTAGACTTCATGGGCTCCTAGCAAGTCAGAAAGTAATCACTCTACTCGACACCGGCGCTACTCATAATTTCATAGATGCACGGTTGGTAGAGCGTCAAGGTATACAGACAAAGGAGTTTGAGGGTATTCAAGTCAAGGTGGCTGATGGGTACACCCTCAAATGTGATAGAAAGATAACAGATCTTCCGATGCGGCTAAACAACTATGAGTTCAAGACTGAATTCTATGTTGTTAATATAGAAGATACTGATGTGGTCCTTGGGATGGCATGGCTTCACGATTTGGTTGAGTTCACACTCAATCTACGGGATATGGAGATGAAGTTCAAGGTGAACGGGAAACCTCACGTCATCAAGGCCATCAGGGATAGTAATCTGAGGATGGTATCATACAGGCGGATGAAGACACTCATTCGTCATGATATGGTTGATTGGGCTGCAGAGTGTATGTTATTGCCAGCACAGCAGGAGCAGCAGAAGGTTGAGTACCATCCAGACATTCAGATACTGAGGACTAAACACTCTAAAGTGTTTAGCGACATTCCACCTGGCAGACCTCCGGACAGAGGCACTGAGCACATTATCGAGTTGGAGGAGGGCGCAAAGCCCATTATGATTACACCTTACAGGCATCCGAAACGGCTCAAGGATGAGATAGAGAAGACAATCAATGAGCTGTTGGCTATGGGGCATATCAGACCTAGCAAGTCACCTTTTGCTTCATCGGTCGTATTGGTGAAGAAAAAGGATGGATCACTTCGGATGTGTATAGATTACCGCCAGCTCAATAAGAAGACAATCAAGAACAGGTACCCAATACCTCGCATCGACAAGTTGATTGATGAGTTGCACGGTGCTATCTTCTTCACGAAGATTGACTTGAGATCTGGGTACCATCAGATTCAGATGAGGGAGCAGGACATAGAGAAAACCGTTTTCAGATGTCATTGCGGTCACTTCGAGTTCTTGGTTATGCCTTTCGGTCTAACCAATGCACCTGCCACCTTTCAGTCTACCATGAACAGGGTCTTCAGTTCTCAGCTACAGAGATTTGTGTTGGTCTTCTTCGATGACATCCTAGTGTACAGTAGATCATGGGAGGAGCATTTAGCTCACTTGGATGCAGTTTTGGGTATCTTGCCTGAGGAGTCTTTTTATGCCAAGGAGTCCAAGTGCGAGCTAGGCATGGCTGAGTTGTTGTATCTTGGGCACATCATCAGTGCCAAGGGAGTCAGTATGGACCCTGAGAAGGTCCGAGCTATAGTTGAGTGGCCAGTACCAGAGAACCTTACGCAACTCAAAGGATTCATTGGGTTGTGTGCTTTTTACAAGAGATTTGTTAGTGGGTTCTCACGTCACGCCGCACCCCTTACTGATTTGACAAAGAAAGGGGCTTTTGCTTAGTCACCACAGGCTCAGAAGTGCTTTGACAGGTTTAAGGTGATCATGACTTCTTGTCCAGTGTTAGCATTACCGGACTTTACGAAATCATTTGATTTGTATTGTGATGCTTCAGGGGAGGGCATTGGTGCCGTTTTGATGCAAGAGAGACACCCTATTGCTTTTGAGAGTAGGAAGCTTAGGGGTCCTAAGAGGTTTTATAGTATTTATGACAAGGAAATGTTAGCCATTATGCATGCTTTGGCTAAATTCAGGCAATACTTGGTAGGCAACAGGTTCAGTGTGCGTACAGACCACAACAGCCTGAAACACTTCCTTGGACAGCGAGACCTAAATGAGAGACAGCAAAAATGGGTCAGCAAACTGCAGTCGTATGATTTTGACATTACCTTCATTAAGGGGAAGCAGAATGTTGTAGCTGACGCCTTGTCTTACAGACCTCAGTTGAATGCTATGGCACAGATTTTCGAGGATTGGAGGCATCGGATCATTACAGAGTAAGCTAAGAACCCATGGGCTTCTAGCATTGTTGATGGGACAGAGCAGGATAGTAGGTACACCGTTGTGAATGACTTGATCATTTACAAGGGGTGGATTTTTCTGGTTCCTGATTCAGAGTTGAGGGATATAGTTCTGAGAGCCTTTCACGATCTTCCTATGGCGGGCCATCCCGTTTATTTCAAAACATATAAGCTGGTACAGGAACGGTTTACTTGGAAAGGGCTAAAGACTGATGTTCTTCAGTATGTTCGAGAGTGTTTTGTTTGCCAGCAGAACAAGCAAGAACACACATATCCTGCTGGATTGCTTCAGCCACTTCCGATACCCGACAGGAAGTGGGAGTGTTTATCGATGGACTTTATCACGGGCTTGCCGAAAGCCCAAGGTAAAACTTGCATTTACGTAGTTGTAGATCAGCTGACAAAATATGCGCACTTTTTCCCGATCACTACTACATTCACAGCATCGTAGACTGCAAAGCTTTTCTTCAGAAAGGTATTCAAGTTACATGGGTTGCCTCGGACTATAGTCAGCGATAAAGACAGTCGGTTCATGAGCAACTTTTGGCAGGAGTTGTTCAAACTTTGTGGGACCGAACTGACACCGAGTACTAGCTACCATCCACAAACAGATGGACAGACAGAGATTGTCAATAAGTGGGTGGAGGGTTATCTATGCAATTACATAGCTGGACAGCAAAGAGTTTGGGTGAGGTGGATATACCTCTGTGAGTATTGTTATAACTCTACTCACCACATGACTATACAGATGACGCCCTTCATGGCATTGTATGGGTATGAGGCGCCCAACCTTTTGGATTTGATATTGAGTGATAGCAGAGTGCCTAGCGCAGGAGATATGATGCAGAGTTAGCAAGACATTTTGAGGTCTCTCAGAGACAATATTCAGCGGGCACAGAATCAATAGAAGCAGTATGCTGATCAGAAAAGGGTTGAGCGTTCTTTTGCAGTGGGTGACATGGTGTATCTTATGTTACAGCCATATCGTCAGTCTCCTCTACGGAAGAGTGGTGCGGAGAAGTTGAAACCTCGTTACTATGGTCCATTCCGTGTTATCAGACGAGTGGGCGAGGTTGCTTATGAGTTGGACTTACCGGCGGATAGCAGGGTTCATAACGTATTTCACGTCTCACGCCTGAAGAAGGCATTAGGTCAGCATGTGATCCCCTCTCCAGTACTGCCACCCCTTGATGATGAGGGGAAGATATTAGTGCTTGAGGCCATCCTCGATGTTAGAGAGAGATATCTTCGGAGGCGGGTTATCAGAGAGTATTTGATCAAATGGAGAGACTTGCCGGTTGAGGATGCTACTTGGGAGTCAGAGGAGATTTTACAGCATCCACAGCTGAGATTGCTTGAGGACAAGCAATTTCAGGAAGGGCGGACTGTAATGTCCCCTTCCTAGGCAGTTCCGTTGTGTCAGAGGTTAGCCTATTATTTAGATCCTCGTAGGCTGGCAGAGGTGTTTAGAGGATCACTTGAGGCAGTTATCCAGCGTTGGGAACGTTGCTCCAGCAATTGGGTCAAGTTTGGGCTTCTGTAGACACTCACAGAGTGATTTAGAGGGACTTCCTATTTATAGTAAGTCAGGCAGGCAGGAATTGTTATTTTTTAGCAGGGCACCTGATTTAGCTGATCAGCTTAGTATCGACCCAGTTTGATGTTTGGTTGAGCAAACAGGGATTATTAGAAGCATTTAATAATAATTGAAGGAATAATTAATTTGACTTTATAATATAAAGTCATTTTAATGAAATATTAAAGTTAATATTTAAATGGGAAATTATAAAGTATTTTTAATACTTTATAAGGAAGGGAAAAATTTAATATTTAATGAGTTTAATACTCATTAAAATAAAAGGGACGCCATTTAATTAAATATTAGCCTAAGTATTGAAAAAGGGCGAATATATATTATTAAATGCATTTTAATGGATTTTATGAGAGAAGGTCGAATTTTTTAGAAGAATATATATTCTTTCAAAGGCAAATCGAACTCATTATGTGATATTCTAATTTGTCTTCATTTTTCTCTCGGAGAGCATTGGGGTTTGAGAAACTAGGGTTTCTACAGATCATCGGATTTTGAAGAACGTTCCCTCTTCAGAATCAGGCATACTGAGACTGTGCAATACCAGTTGAAGATTGTCAGTTGAATAACTTCATTCAGGGGTTATTACAGAGTTTCACTGTCGAGTTTCATTCAGAGATTGGATCGATCTTCCTTCCAGAAGGGGAATAATTCATTGGTAGTGTCTTGTCTCACATCTGGCACATACTTCAAGGGTCGTACGAATTTCTCTTTGCTGGTACAAAGCCGTACTGTTACAACAGCAAGGCCGTACCCTCTAGACTCATCCAGACATCTTGTTTTGGGAGCATCTGCTTCTTTTACTCTGAGCGCCTAAGGGTTCTGGAGCTTGGCGTTGATTTGTGGGTCTGTAACTGGCTTCATCCACTTGGTCGTACCTGTACTTCAACAATGGCGGTTGCAAGCAATTAGGTTCCCATTAAATAAAAATGTTGCCTTTTCCTTATATGTTCGATTTTATTCATTGTATGAGTTTTGGAGATCAATAAATTTATGCGCATTCATCTAGATAGTGTTATTGATGCGTTATTTATCGTCAATGAATTTATTATGAATTTTCTAGTATTTTAGAGCAAAATCGCAAATTCTCTTTTATGGCAAAAACCTACAAAAAAATCAAAATACAGGAAACACAACAACACCTCAGTGTTATTGTCCAGTGATTAGATTGAGAGACACCTGGTCTCTTACATTATCTATCACCGATGAGATGCTTCCAAAAGTACCATCTAGCAAGATAGCTACCGCAATTTGGACAGAATCTAAATGACACATCAGACAAGGGTAGAGCGTTCTTCCTTAAAAATATGTTGTTCTCCATTATGATGGATGACAAGATGTCTTTGCAAGATCATCTCATGAAGATCAAAGACATTCGCGATCAACTAGAGGCCATTGGTCACAAGATGGAAGAAGAGAATATGGTGGTTATCACGTTGAAAAGCTTACCACAATCCTATGAGCAGTTCATTGAAACTCTCAACATTACCTCCACCAATGTTGACCTAAAGTTTGATGATTTGTGCAACAAGATCTTGCAGCAAGACAAGTGGAAGAAGCAGTTTGGGAGTAACAACGAGACAGCCAGTGTGGAACAGGCTTTTACTACCAAAGACAAAGGTAAAGGCAGGTCTTCTCAGTAGAAAGGACAAGGAAAATCTGAGGATAGCTCCAAGAAGACTATCACATGTCACTATTGTGGTAAGCTTGGCCACATGAAGAAACACTGTAGGAAGCAGTTGACTGATCAAAAATCCAACTAGGGAGGGTCTCAGTAGAAAGCCCATGTTGCAGAGCATTCTGAGTAGAAAGAGTCTGCCTTTTATGCATTCATGACTAAAAGACCAACAAATCATGTCAAATCTTTTGCGTGGTATATTGATTCTAGAGCATCTCGGCATTTTACACACAAGAGAGATTAGTTCACAGAGTATAATACTTGCTCTGATTCTGTCATCTTTGGTGATGGTGAAGAGTATATAGTTGTCGGCAAAGGCAACGTTCAGATTACATCTGGTAGGAGAAATCTCATATTTCTCAATGTATACTATGTTCCAGGCATGGAGCTCAATTTGCTCTCTGTGAGTCAAATTATGCAACACTATCCAAAGTTTAATATCATCATTACTGGCAATGGAGTACATTTGCTTGAGCAAATCAAGTTGCATTTGTGTCAGGCATTTGATATGATAGATTTGGGTCTTTTGCACTATTGTATTTGTGTAGAAGTTTGGCAAACAAGTGGTAGTATTTTCATTTCTCAGTCTAAATGCCAGGAGTTTGCTGGAAAAGTTCAAAATGACAGATTGTAAGATCTCATCTACTCCCATGGAGAAAGGGCTGAAACTTTCAGTCAAATTAGACTCACTAGTGGTTAATGAGTCAGCTTTCAGGCAACTAGTTGACAACCTCATCTATCTTATAGCCACTAGACCTGATCTAAGTTATGCTGTGAGCTACATCTCTCATTTCATGATTGCCCCTAAGGCTGAACATTGGGTTGCAATAAAGTAAGTACTGAGATATGTGAAAGGGACACCTAACTTTGGCATTCTATATAGCAGAAGCAAAGATCCTAGGCTGGTTGGTTTTATAGATTTAGATTGAGCAAGTTTTGTTGATGACAAGAAGTCTACTTTTGGATATGTTTTCAGTCTTGGTACGGGTGCAGTCACATGGACCAGTAAGAAGCAACAGGCAATAGCTCTTTCCTCGATAGAAGCAGAGTATCAGGGAACTTTTAAAGCAACATGTGAGGCAGTATGGCTTCGGAGGATGCTTTCTAACATGAAAATGTCTCAAGCAGGGCCTTCACCCTTGTTTTGTGACAACCAAGGGGTGCTAAAGCTTGCCAAAAATCCAATCTTCCACGAGTGCACCAAACATGTTAAGCTTCATTGTCATTTCATCTGACAGCTTGTTGAAGATGGATCAGTAATGCAATATGTTCCAGATGAGGATCAAACTGCAAACATTCTTACCAAGTCCCTGAGTCCGGACAAATTTGTAAAATTTAGGGGCAAACTTGGTGTAGTTAGTAAAATGACCATTAAGGGAGGGTATTAAAGTAATGCTATTATATTTAGCGCATAATGGTCATCTTAGTTAAGTTTAGTTTGCTTTCAGTTAGTTTTAGCAACTTTCTTTTTTTTGGTTATCAATTGTTTCTAATTTAGAAACATCGTTTTGTAATTTCTTATTTAAGGAGTATTTCTCTCCTTTTTAAATCAATCAATTACCATTTCACCCTTCGCCTTTTTTTTTGAAATAATACAAGGGAGAGTGTTTTATGAGAACAATCATAAATAATAAAGGGATTAGATCATGACAAGTGTCATCACCCTATGTGATGAGACAGAATGATCTAATAATAGTTCACTCCAGTTAACAGAAAAAACACTCCTAAGTTTAGCTTTAGTGCATGAAGTGAAACTAACATAATAATTAATTATAGATTAATTAATTATTAGCTAATGCATGATTATTCTAACAGGTTGTACCATCCATATGCAACTTGTGCCTTGAAAATATGGACATTCTTTTAGCAAAATGCTAGAACAAGATAATCAGACCAAAGACAATAAAGGAAGCAAAGAAGATGAAAATGAAGGCTTCAAAGCTGCAAGAAGAGAGAGAGCTCAAGGGCCTGGAAGAGATTAATGACCCAAAGGAATGAATGAATTATGATACCCATCGGTTGAGAACATAGTTACAAAGTCCACTGGATTTGGTTCAAATCCAGATCCGTACTGATTTTTTTAATCAGCCAGATTTGTCCAATTTTAGTCCATATTTAAATTGTTACAGAGATTTTACAATGAAAAAACCAGACTTACAATTTTTTTAACCTCCCAAATAAATTTAATTTTTCTAAACTGGTAACTATGATTGAGAAAGCTACAGAACTCACCTCTCCATGTGAAAAGGAAGCAAATCAACCCAAATAAGACGGTGAGAATGTCAGTTACATTTTCAAATTCTTTGAGAGAGAAATTTGGAGATGGCTGTGAAAGTTTTTAGATGTCAAGAGAATCGGAAGAATGTACCTCTGCTGCACTGAGTAAAATAGTCCTCATACCATTGACAGACAAGAGCAAAGTAAAACCTCCCATGATAGAGAAGTTCCAAAGTGACCAGATGAAATGGGATTTGATTACGAGCAGGAAAGAAAGCAAGAACGAGAAGATGCACATGACTTTATGGAATGGATAAATTCATTAAATTGTAAATGTATCAGTCCAAGAGGCAGACTTGCTAAAAGGAGTTTACTACCATTAAGTTATTAACACAATGCGAGCTAATAAAGAAGTAGCTAGTCCCAAGCAAAATCCTCTACATTACAAAAAAGGTGGACCTGAAGCGATGGATGGTATATTATAATCGCTGTGCCAGTTATATTGAAATTTTATAGTGAATTTCAACAGATTTTTGTCTTCATGTAATTCCCATTTCTGGACAAAATATCCATATTTGGGGTAAACAGGTTCCAGTCTGAAAGAATTCATTATATTAAACATGAGATTTTCTGTGTTCATAAGGATGAGTATGTGTTTATTTTATTTGCATCGGCATTCACATCCTGATATCATCAGGATGAAAGAAGAAAGAATAAACATTTTTTCCTCTTTCATCCTGACAATAGACCAGAGATTATAAAGTGTGATTCAAAATTTTGATGGAAATAAAATAAACTGTTGTTTTCAGACACCATTATACTCAACATTTATTATACAAAATGAATGTGAATCAGCGTTACAAGTACCCCTGCCAGATTATATCATATGGCCCAAATTAGGAGTCTGGAAGATAGACCCAAGTGAGCGGATTGAACACAAGAGGGTACCTATATACATGTTTTGAAAATGAACTGCTGTGAAAAATAATCTTAATAATCCGATTTGTTCATAGAATTTATTTTTAGCTGGTGTATAATTTTCCTGCTCAAAAGTACTCTGTGCTCTCTGATATTACTTAACAGAGGCAAAGGCCAAGCAGAATATTAATTTCATCAGTGTTGAAAAAGAAGGAAAAAGGAATTGAAGACAAGAGAAAATGGTAATACCTGAGTGGCGATGAGTGCAACAGCTTCAGTGTAATTAAGTCGGAGACCTCGAGCGAGGCGTTTCTGTGCAAGTTGGCCTGCGCCATGCATGGCAAGCTTCTCCACTTCTCTCGGTAGCAGCTTCATTCTGTTCGCTTACAGACTTACGCCTTCCTCTCTCAGAATGTCTTCCACTCATCAATCGTTGCCCGCAGACCTTTATCACTCTAAACCTCGTACAGTGCAGTGCACTGTTTGAAATTGACATTGAAATTGCAATGTTTAGATAGGTTATACCTATCAATGCCACTAGGTACGGGAGAGATGCTCTTGTGACTTCATCTACTTTAATTATTCATTTATATTATTTTGCCATTATATGGCCATGTTAGGTATACAAACAGTATCTTTAAGGCACCCCGTGCCCATTTCCCACTGTGGACTATTTGGCATGATCTGAAAAAAGGCAGAGCCAAATTAATAAAAAAATTGTGACCTTAGCACCAAATGACTTTGTCTCAAACTTTGGCCTGGTTCGTGGCTGGTCCCCGAGAGAACATGATAGTGGTGAAAATGGCAATACTATTATTTTTTATTACTATTTTTTCATAATGTTTTTGGGCAACGGTAATTAAAACGTTTTTAATATTATTGAAAAGTGTATTAATGGTTTATGTCACATAGAAGTCAGTAAACAATGTGCTGTATGTTCTTGATTCTTATCATCATACCTTTTTTAATTAAATTTTATTTTATTAATATTTTGTTTTCTCTCTTTAAATTAGATATGTGAGTGTAGATTTGGCGTTTATACTTAAATTTGATCATTAAAATTTGTAATTAATTTTTTAATTGTTTTTAATTAATTATTATGTTCAATTTTTAAGTTAAAGTTTTATTGCATTTTTATTGATTATTATGATTTAGTTAAAGTGTGTATGATATTAAACTATTCATTAGGGTCATATATTTCATGATTAAGTTTAATAAACTATTCATTAGGGTCATATATTTCATGATTAAGTTTAATTAGAATGAATGATTTAGCACATGTCTATCACTTAGATTCAAATGGCATAAATTTGAAAGCATGTTTATGAAATGGATTGCAAATGGATCACATCGATAATGTGTCATCTTAGCAATATTGCATTTTTGCTTGTTGTCATTGACCTTTCACTCAAAACTAGAAAGTCGTCCAGCTTGGGGTCTCACTAGGGAGAACTTGACCCTTGCAATTCAATAATTTTTTTAAGGTTTTTGTCAACATTGTCTTTCCTTGCACTCTTAATAGTTGGTCCCTTTTACTCCTTTCATTGTGCCATGATTTAATGGTCTTTATAGGAAATTAAGACATTTGAAGATCAAAGCACTCAAGTTTTAGATTACACAAATTAGCTATATCAAGTCTACAAGTTACAAGATTAGTTTTGCACTTGCAGAGATCACTTTCCAAATGATGCACAATCAAATTTACAAGTTGAGGATAGAAAATAAAATTTCAAAGATTGACAAATGATTTTTTAATACTCAAACAAAAACTTCTACATCAAAATCAAAGCTAAATACCCATGCATTTTATTATTTACTTTTTTCTCATTTATTTGGGCATTTATTTTTTTATAAATTTCCTTGATCGTCTATAATCTAGGTTAATTATTTGTTGATTGAATACATTAATTTAACTAGCCTTGATTTAATTAGTGAAAACACTTTATTTTCTTACCATAATAAAAATCAAATCATTTTTTTATTACAATATAGAGAAGATTTTTTTTGTTTTAATGTCCTAATTGAAATTTATAACAACAAGAATTGCATACTCATGCACTTTTCCCTTGTGTTTTAGGTTCAAAGCAATTAGGTTGTCATTTATGTGTGCAAGATGGTATATTTTGAGTGGAAGTAAAAAAAAAATTATCTAATTTGGTCTCCATCATCATTTATCTCCAATATTCATATATAACTTTGCATCTCCATCATTCATCACCTTAGTTTAGATTTGTTATTACAAAACTAGCCCAAGTCATTTCCACAATTGCAAATTTGAACCACAAATTTTTAAATTTGAATTTCTTAATTTGAAGTGTTTCCCTCCCTTACTAGTCATTATGAGCTAATTAAAGAATGACTTATTTCAAATTATATTTTACGATGTTGTATTTAAGGTCTAGCCCTAATTCATTTAGATCATTAGGGATAATCACAAGAGGATTCATATTAAAGCATCATAGCAACTTTATAGAGCATTATAATTGCATTATTTGTGTATTATCATCCTAGACATGTTACATGATTATCTATTGTCTTCAATCTTTGTCCATCATCATTGAATCAAGTATGTGTGTTAGTTCATTTCTACATGTGAAGAGACCAATCCCACAAGCATAGATGTGAACCAAAGTGAAGTATAGTCAATTTGTAGATTCAAATACACTTATCTAGGTTGAGCCTAGCTTTCAATGCATTGGAAAATACATTCTTGACATCCTTAGCAATATTTTCTATCATCAAACCCTGAGCTAAGTATTAAATTTAAATTTATTTAATTTCTACAATTAATTTAACACTTAATTATTTCTTGTGCCTACTCATATTTCTAGGTTGATTATTTTATGTAATTATTTTGCTTATGTTATATGAGTGTGATTCATGCCTTACAGAGTTTCTAAGGATGAAAAGTGTACATCTTGCTCTTTTCCCCTTCATTTTGGGCTCACTTTAACATTTTTGTCCTAGATGTCATGATTAGTGTACAAGTGGAATGCTTCTACATAAAAATTGGCAAATGATCTAAGCCTTGACTAATTTTGACCTCTTGCATCTCAAGGGTCTCAAACATATTTCTCACATGTTCAAATTTATGTCACATGTTCAACCCCAAGCTTTTAAATTCAAGTTTAATTATAGTCCCAAGCAAACCTCTTTCCTACTAATCATTATTTATCAACTTAAGCATGAAAATAAATTCAAATTGCACGTTGGGGTATTGTATAAAAGGAAAAACCCCAATTCGTTTTGAACATATAAGATCTAAAATTTATCAAGAAAGCATCTAATGAGAATTAAAGAATCATCTTGTGACACCATATCATCATTGTGACATTATCAAAATTCAAGGGCTTAGTTAAAGAGAAGATCCTTGTATAGAAAGCTCCCAAAGGTATTCGTCGATACCAACAATTCTTCATTACATTTCTAAACACCTAAGGTGAGCATGAATATATAATTCTAAGACTATCATGTTCAATCCATGGAATAAGGTTAAATTCACATGTTATAGATTGAATTTACACCCACAAAAATGACCCAAGGTGAGGTTTAGTGAATTTATCAATTTTGTAAGAGTTATCTGATAGATTTTTTAGCATAAAGCATACTGAAAAATCACCAAACGCCATCTTTCACATCATATTTGACAACAAACTTGTAAATAAGTAAATTCATCTTTTTTGGGGGGAAAAGAGGGTAAAAATTTATTGAATAAGAAAAATAATTACATATAGTTTGAGTTGATTTCTAGAAAGTAAAATCCATCAAAATAATCCAAATACCATAAATCCACATAGGAGACCTACAATACCAAAAAATACAGTAACCAACAACACTATGCTTCTTCCTATCCATATCCCCACTCCTAATTTGATTGGTCATTTTCAATAAGTTGAATTAAGTGTTGAAACTTGTGTTGATCTAGCCCATTTTGATCAACAATATTCCAATTGGGATTCCCCTTTGAAGCTCATTTAGCAAGACAATTGACTACTTTATTCCATTCTCTAGGAATGTGAATAAAATTAATAATTTCAAAATTACAAGAGACAAGGAGAATTTTCCTAACCACTTGAGCCAAATGCCATGAAGCCTTCTCCAAATTCCTTTTGTTCAATAGAGAAACCAAAATCATAGAATTTGTCTCACAAACAATCTCTGTCCAACCTAACTCACTAGCCTTTTCCATTGCCTTTAAGATTTCCCAAGCCTCCATCATATTATTGGAGGTCACCCCCACAAAGGAAGAAAAGAAGAAACTCACAGAGCCATTGTAGTCTCAACCAATTCCCCCAATCCTAGCAAGACCAAGGTTTCCATGAATCAAACCATCAGTATTGATCTCTAGATAGCCAGGAGGAGGAGAAAACCACTTTCCAAATCTATTCACTTTCCTCAGCACAAGCCCTCTAGGACATGGTATCCAAAGAGAGCCAAGAGAGCCAAGATCTAATGATTGGGCAACCCGACTGTCCAATAAAGCAAGAGGCAACTCAATAAAATAATTGCTTCAATAGTTTTTTGTTGTTGAATACACAAGACAACTAAGAAGGGGGATGAATCAGTTGTACCTTAAAACTTCAAAACCCTCATTAACATTCAGATCCACATTCTTTCATTAAACCCTTAATTCTATTATGATGAATTAGCATGAAAAGCAAAGAACAAAAACTAAAACAAATTAACACCATACGCAAGAGAACACCAGATTTACATGGAAAAACCAAGAAGGGAAAAACCATTGTGACGATTAGCTCACAATATAAGTAATATCAATACCGAATACAATAGGGCTCACTACCCAAAGAAGAAAATCTCACTGCCAAAATAGAAAAGAAGATAGAGAAGGAATGTTACACAAAGAAAAGTATCTCAATACAATAGAGAATCCACCACAATGACCTCAACACCTTCGTAGTCTAATTGAAGAATTGTAGCCACCTTCTGATCACTACATCCAATAAACTAACACATGAAAGCTCGCAATGCACTTCTCACTTTCGCATTCTAACACTCTACACTTCACATCATTTGCATCACTCACCTCTATCTTCACATCTCTCAACAACTCAACTCATACTTGTACCATCTTCAACCTTGAAACCCTTCTCCAAGGTCGATTATGCACATCAAACGTGCAAATTGAAATCCAACAAACTCTTTCACAACAACTTTCACCTGAAGAATGTACACACCCAGTACACTCAAACAACTCTACCATACACTGTTATTTGAAAAACTGACTTCTAAAGCACCAAACCTCAAACCATCT
>VDFB02339355.1:0-29236 GCA_007258455.2 Sequoia sempervirens | reverse complement strand
CATCTGCTTATTCTATTGCTTTCGATATTATTTCATGAAAGCTGAAATGTCATAGTTTATGTAGCGTAAGAGCCAATAAGTCCATCTCACATTTTGCTGATGCCAATTTAATTTGTCTCATCTGTCCCTGAACCATTAATCAAAGTCAATTAACTAACAAGTCAATCTTACAATTAGCTTCTGCAACTTAAGTCAATTCTATCTTTTACTCATTAATGAAATTAACTAATCAGTTTAACAAGATAACTTTGAAACAAGTTAGGTCAGTAATGAATAAAGTTGTTTGACTGATGAGTTAATTGAGTTCAATAGTTAGTCATAGTGATAGCAAACAAATCCTTGTTTGATGGTGTCATTGTTGAATTTGCTTCTGTGTCCCTCTCTGCACTTTTTCTCTAGATTGAAGCAATGATGCTTCATGATTCAAGTATTAAGTGTAACTAGGAACCTTTCTTGACTTACATCCATTGATTTAAATCTATTTCGAAACCATAATTGCAGTGGTTCTTTAAGCTCGATGCAAAACAGCAATATAGTTAAAATGCATTGCAAAAGCCTGTGGAGAACCATGTTTGCACTTGTGCATTTGGAATTCATGAACCTGTGATAAATAGACTGCTAGGTTAATCTGTTTCCAATTGATACTTGTTTGCATTGAATCTAAAAAAAAACTAGCTGGTGTATTTTGATGTTTGGACTATTAGTATCCATTACACTATCATTGTCATCCATTGCAATTATAATTTTGGCAGTTGTTTGCACAAATGTGTTTTCATGCATTGTGAAACCCAACTTGCATTTTTGGGATATAATGAAGCAAAATAGATAAAAATAGCCATTTGTTTCCTTGAGTGGCTTGTCTATTGGTGTTCATTCAATGAGCACAAGAGCTTCTGCTCTGTCACTGTAAACGTCCCCTTTCTATTGATAAAAGCTATCAGTTTTCTAGCCTATGCCTTTGCTTAAATTTATTTGTATATGTCATTTTCTTACAGACTCCCATTTAAAAAAGGAAACTCCATATTCTACTACCAAATAAAATGCATTAACGTCAAAGGAGTTTGAAATTGAAGATAACAAACCAAATAGCACTCACTTGGATAAACTGTTTTTCTATAGTAACAATTTTATTAGCTCCTAGTGTCAAGGCAAGAATACTTATGCATTAGGTTGAAATTCTTTTATTAGTTTCCTGCTGGTAGGCAGAAATACTTATGCATTTGCTTGGAATGCATTTAACTGATAGCATTTACCAATCACATTTCGCCACTTAACATATTGCTTTTTTTTTGGTATAGTTTGAACTTGGAGAGCTATTTTATATATTGGAAAACTAGCATTTATCTATTTTTCTATTCATCCGAGTAGCTTTATAAATCATTTTCCGTTTTGGAAATTTGGGAAAATGCGAACGCATAAATTGATTAAATAAATTTAAGCAAAGGCATAGTTTAAAAGGTGGCAGCTAGAGGTACGTAGTCCATGAATGCAGATTAAATGTATTAAAGATATCAGGAGACAGCGAGTGCATAAATTGATTAATTAAAATTAAGCAGAGGCATAGTTTACCAAACTGGCAAGTAGACGTATGTGATGCATGAAAAAAAAATTAAATGCATTGAATGGCATTTGGCTCGAGGTGAAGGTGGTGGAGTCGCTTGGAGGCCATGCGTGGCCAGGGTACTTTGGTCATTTAATATAGAGTTGAGTTACTTGGTATGCATTTCCATTACTTTGTGTGTGTTGTTTTTTTGTGTTTTGTAAGCTGTAGTTCTGAGGAAGAGCTTGTAGCCACAAAGCAAGAAATGTTATGGTTGCAAGCCCCACACCTAGAAACGAGTTACTTGACATGATAGTTTGTTACTCTCCATAGTTCCTATCTATTCAAGTGCATCGTGGGGCTGTGTTTCATAGTGCTTTAGTTCACGATCACAATCGCTTTCTGCTTAATGTGTCAGTGCATGTATGTATGTATGCATGTTTCTATGTGCATATGCATTCACCTATGTGCATATCTATGTAGACCTTTGTAGATGCATGTATGCATGTATGCATCTGACTCTAGATATATCTATGCATATATGTATTTATGCATATATGTATGTGTGTATGGGTGCATTTATGTGTATATGCATGTAATCATATGGATGCATATATGTTTATGTCCATAAATGCATTGATCTATTTTTACATGGATGTATATGTACATATATACATATGTATACATATATGTGTGTGTTGATATGTCTTTTCTACACAGCAGTTTACAGTGACAGGGAAAAGGTTGTCATGATTCCAAAAAAAGACACTTGCAAACAAGCTACTCCAGGCAATAAATAGTTTCTCTCATCAGTTTTCTTTTATTTTAATGTCCATAAGCACATTGGGTTTCATAGTGCTCAGCCTGTGCTATTCTTCAGAGACTAGTCCCTTGGGCAAGCAATTGTCTTTTGTCCAACGTAGAATGTGACATCTTAACAATAACTTGGCGCTTATGAGCTCTCTAAAGACTGCATATCTTCAATTACTGCAAAACTGTTCCATAGTTCAAGTTTTTGAGCCACTATTCTGTTAGCATGTCCCATAATAGGACCTTGTAAACAATATGAGGACAATATGTGAAAAGCACTTTACAAACTGTCAGGGAAATGCAATTTACAGATATAAGCTTAAACTCCACAATTTCTTTCATCTCCCTCGTTGTCATTAAAGCATAAAGCAAAGAGGATTTTTTTGCAACTTCTAATTTTTTTACTTTTACACGATAATTCATTTTATTAATTAATGAATCAAATTATCTTAATTAATTTATTTTCTTTTTCCTTTTGTCATTTCATATCTAATTAATTACATAACTGTTGAATAGTATTTATATACATAACAGTTAAAACAAAGAAATAATTATAACTATCCTTGTGCACATTTGACCAATCAAACAAAGTCAATTAAAAGATCTAATTCCACTTATTCACTGATAGTATTGGCATGCAATTTCCTTGAAAAGTCTTCAAAAAGAGGATTACTCAGACACCAATAAGGATTTTGATTTGTAACATTTCTATCCAAATCATCTTCATTGAATAAGATGTTGTGGCATACATTAATTGGACGTATCTCATCATCTTTCTTATCAGGATGCTAACAACCTTGGTTTGTATTTCTCCTTGGGTGTATCTAAATGCCATGAGTTATGAATTCTAATTGCATGTGGCTTCATTGCACAAAGTAATAGTAAGTGCTACACAATGGTACAAAATAAACTTATGCATATGGAAATGAAATGACCCCATTTAGTTAGAAAATCAATATTTACATCGCTTTCACTATTAAGTGATAGCTAGTTTGGAATTAAACAATAGCTAGAAATTGTTTCTACCATAGCTTAACAGTGCTAGCACAAGTCTGTGTTGTTTTTTGCCTTAGTATTGATTAGTTGTTGTGACCTATTTACACTTTTTTAGGTGCTTAAGCAAATATGGGATCTATTCCATTGATTGCTCCTAAAGAGCTTATGCAACCATTGCAATAACAGAATTACCCTGGTGCATGCATATGCAAAAAAAAATGTTCTATATTATAGGGTACACAAATAGCAACAAGTATTTAAAAATTAATAAAAATTCAAATGAATCTACATAAGAATTATGTTTTCTTTTTATGAATAACATAGCATATGTCACTCACTGTACTCATTTGTCTAATTTGTCCTTGTGACAGGGTTCAATACTTTCAATTGTATATAAACAATTACGCACAAACTACACTAGGAAAGATTGCTTGTCCCTATCACAATTTGTACATTTGTACAAGTATACTTGATCATTCGATAGCAGATTACAAGGTCAATTTTCCAATTTGTCTTTTTGCTTTTCTTGAAATGCAATTGAAATTCTTCAATATAATAACTGCATAAAGTTCTTTTCCATGTATTCATTTTGCCATCTTGTATTCCTCATTTCTTTGAACATAAATGATTTAGAGGGCTGTTTCCATATATGCAAATAGAAAAATGCATTATCCACAATTGCAATAGTAATTTGTCTTCGAGCAATAGAAAAGGTTTTGCTTATGTGTTAGTATGTTATACTTCCTCTATACAATATCCATAGAATAGAATGAACTGCTAGCATATAATTTTTAAACCCTGTTTGCAGTTTCAAATAGCGTTTAGAGCCATAAGTCTTTGTTTTATGTCAGCTGGTTTTTACCTATATGCATTTAAGGCAATTTTTTCATAGGACTGTTTATAGCTGTGGCAAATTGCTATGCAGTTTACAAGTTAACATATGTTTAATCTTCCTGTTTTACAAATAAAAGCTTACAAAGTTAATTTCAAAAGCTGACATGGCACATGAGTACAATGAATGATGTACTACGTCACTCATAGACATGATGCAATATTTTTCCATGGTCTTGCTTACATGCAAAATGACATTAAGCACAATTTTTTTTTGCTCACATTGCCAATTTCACTATGTGCTTTAAACCTCTAAAGTAAAAGGAAACTAAGGAAAGAAGCTATTTATTCCCTCAAGTAACTCGTTTCTAGTTCTGGATACTATAACTATAACAAAGTTTGCTTAATCGCTATAAACTCTCCCAGAACAGAGACTTCTAGAACAGAAAAACAATTTGCACAAAGTAATAGTGATGCTTAACAGCTGACTTAAGTCTATAGCTAATGGACAAAGCAGCCTGGCTATACATGTGCACCAAGCCATTGCAGCAGTTTCTCATCGACCCACATGCTATTTAATGCATTTGCTTTGCATGTATGCACTGTGTGGCTGCACTTCTGAGTTTCAATCTCTTTTTAAAATTATTTAATCAATCCATGCCTTCACTTTCGCTCAATGAACCTATGTCTTTGCATTTCCCTCAAATTGTCTATACACAACTGATCTTAAAAGCTATTCCCACAAATAAGAAAAGCCATAGATCTTCTTTGATCAAACAATGCTTTTTCATTTCCCTGACTTTCTATAAACATAAAAGATATGTCAAACTATTCTCTACATGCCACTTAATTCATGTATATCTGAATAGCTCTTAAAATCATTTGTTCTTTGAAAAAAAATCAGTCGCTTAGAAGTACATAGCAACAAAGGAATCCGATAACACAAAATATTTAAATACCATAGACTGAGATTGACAATATGAGCAAAAAAGATTCTTGTCAACCAATTGTTGCATGTAGACAAAGCTACCTGAAAATATTGTTTTGTGTTTGTGGCAATAAAAGTATACATCATGCATTGTACTCATTTATCCACTTTGGCAATGTAACAGGAATAAGTACATACAATCCTGTTGGGGGACAATGGATAACAAGGTCAGGTTGAAGAATTAATACTATTTTCCCCTTGTGCTTCTATTAAATTATTTGCTGTGTGGTATGTTACGTAGGCTTCTGCTACTACTCAAGATCCATTTTCCAACATATATAGAGATTATTAACTTCCAAGATCCTCGACAACATGATTCATACTATCGAATGCTATTGAGTGAAAGCACATAAGCAACAATGTTAACAATTATAGATTCTGTAATCTAGATACTAGTGTTAAATGCTATTCATACTCAGCATTTGCTATACCCAAACACATTAGGTTACACGAAAAACAAAGAAAATGATAGACGTTGACACCTATGAATTAACTAAGTGCCCCCAAATATCAAACATTGACTACGTGCTTAAGAGCGAGGGACTTTGTAGATTGAGTTCTTTTGCATACAATGTTGGTGATTGTTTGTTTGACTCATTACAACTATTGCTTAACAATCATTACACATCAATTCAATTACGAAATGGAGCTATAGATTACTTCTTGAATTTCCTTAAAAACAAGGACAAAGAAGCAATAAAATCATACAACTATGAACTAGACCCTGATACTCTATATACATTGCACAAAGTACGTGATCCACAAACATACTTCCGCAGAATGCGGTTATCTGCACAGCCACAAGCAAATTGCACAGAAAGTGGATTGTGGGGTGACCTATTTTGCATTCACTGGATATCCAAATGGTTGAATATACAAATCTCCCTTTGGTCAAGAACAACGGCAAGAAGGTACTTATAGTTCAATAGTTCTAACTACACAGAATCAGTCTCTATACTATTTCATGACATGAATTCTTTAAGTGGACACTTTGAACCATTGTTAGAAATTGAAACACAAAACATAAGTTCAAAACAGCCCATAAGTTCACATGAAATAAAAAAATTGTGCCCAAAGTATCCTCAAATATCAAACATTGACAATGTCCTTAGAGCTGAAGGCCTTTGTAGATTAAGCACATTTGCATACAATGTTGGCGATTGTTTGTTTGATTCGCTTCAAGTGCTACTTAACAACCAGTACACCTCAACTCAATTACGCAATGGAGCTATAGATTATTTCTTGGCTTGCTTTCAAAAAAAGGACAAAGAAGCAATTAAATCATATAACAATGAACTAAATCCTAGTACTCTATATGCATTGCACAAAGTACATGATCAAGAAACATACTTCCGCAAGATGCGATTGTCTGCAAGCTCATGCATAGACCATGGTGAGCGTGGATTGTGGGGTGACTTGTTTTGCATTCACTGGATATCCAAATGGTTAAAAATACAAATAAGCCTCTGGTCATTGACAACATCAAGAAAGTACTTAGATTTCAATGATTCTGGATATACAAAATCAGTCTCTATACTGTTCCATGATACAAACCCTTTGGCTGGACATTTTGAGCCGCTTCTAAGTATCAAAGCCCAAAATCTAACTCGCCTATGCTCAACAAGCTTACTCCAACTTAAAAAGTTGATCAGAAATCGTCCACAATACAAAAATACTTACTTGACCAAGCCACATGCTTTGCCTAAAAACAAGGAAAATTTGATACCATTTGTCATAGCAAACAATTTTAAACATAAATCAACAATAAGACTTAATCACCTGAAGAACTTGATTAGAAAAGAAAAACAAAAAAAAGTGTACCTAGCAGCCCAAAGAAAAAAAAAACATTGACACCAATAGAAATTTATAAAACAGCAATACAAGATACACCAAAACACTCATGTGCAATTTGCCAAGTGCTCTGTTTCAACAAGGACATCAGGATTTTCAAAGAAAAACAAAAACAACTATACTATGAGCTAGTACAATCAAATTCCTTACCATTCACAGATCTCATATGCAATGTATGCTACTTTGCATTGAAACAGTCCACTATTCCAAAGTATGCTACGCCATAGAAAATAAGAACTAACAGACCATTGTGCTATGTGCAAAACTTAACTCCTCTAGAAGAACGACTTGTCTCACTTAGAATTGCATTTGCACAGATTTGGGAACTAGGGTTCAAAAGGTTTCAAATAGGCCTGACAGGTTCTATTATAAATGTCCCTGTTGACATGAACATTGTACAGAGAGCATTACCACAATCAATTAACAACACACAAACAATTGCTATTTCATTGAAAAGACGCTTAAAATACAAAAAGGCATTTCAAAAAGGCATTGTGCGCCCAAATGTCATCATGCAAGCTTTGACTCAATTAACAAGGACACCATTATACAAAATGCACAAAGTCCACATAAACCAAGATTGGCAAGAAGTTCTCCAATGCACTAAGGAAAACGAAGCCAATAGTCCACAAAATACAAGCGAAACAGAATCAGACAGTGAAATGGAAAATGAAAACCCATCAGAAACATTGATACATGGATTCACTGAGTCTAGAAGTATCCATAACATGGAGGACAAGATTATTGAAATTGCACCTCCAGAGCACAAGTATCCAATTGGAATATTTAAGGACATTTATGCTGAAGAAATGAATTTCCCAACTTTATTCTTTGGCAAGCCACGTGATAATGACATTGTAAAAAACTTTACGTATCAGAAAATAATATGCTGGGAGCTCTTACAGTCACAAAGACGATTTGCATATCATACAACAAATTTTTTTTCAAAGCTATTAAGGTTCTAATACAACAAGTATTGTCCACAATGACAATAAGAATCCGCAAGGGCTAGTTAAAAGGGCGGAAGCTATTTGCGAAAGACGTTAAAAACAAACCAAACCTAGAAAAAATTCTTAAATCAGATATTGGATACATTGATTTCAAAAGAATAAGAATCTCTCCAGACTATTCACAACAACTTAAGAAAAATGTGTTTGCTATGATTCGACAACTAGGACCATCGACATTTTTCATCACTTTCTCTAGTGCTGAGCAAAATTGGGATCCACTAATTCAAACATTACAAGAGCTGCACAATCTACACCAATTAGCACAAAACCATCAAGAATCTAATCACCCAACACACATTGACAAATTTGAACTAATCAAGAAAGATCCTATCACTTGTGCACGTTACTATAAACATAGAATCAATGCAATTAAAAAATTGATACTTACAGATGACTCTTTCTTTGGAAATGTCATTGATTACTTCTCAGTCACTGAGTTCCAAAATCGAGGAAATGAACATGATCATTTCCTCATATGGGTTAAAAATGCACCAATCTACACAGAAAATAACAGCACAAATGTCATAGCTTTTGTTGATAAGTATATTACCTGCGACACTCAAAATTTGGAACCTACTTTGGCAATGTTACACAAACACCATCATACAAAGAAATGCAAGAGATCAAGAAAACAACTTTGTAGGTACAATTTTCCTTTCCCACCAATGCAAAAGTCGACTATACTTTTACCAATAGTCCAAAATACTGAAGCGATAACTACAAATGCCACTTATATCTTCTCAAAACTCCAAAAAGAAAACTATGACGAAACATTCACTTTTCAAATGTTCTTAAAAGAATTAAACTTAAGTGACAATGAATACATTGAAGCTTTGAGCTCAACATTAAACAAGCCCACGCTTTTCTTACAAAGAAAACCATCACAAATATGGAACAATAGTTTTTCAAGGAAGATTCCAGAACTTTGGAAGGCTAATACAGATGCACAATTTGTCCTAAATGCATATGTTGCTGCTATGTACTGTAGCTCATATATTGCAAAAGTAGACAAGTCAATGACATATGCATTCAAAAGAATACGTACAGACCACAAGCAAGACAATATTGATGCAATACGAATGGTGAGTAAACTTGGAAATGCCATGCTTAACTTGTAGCAAATGTCATCACAGCAAGCTGCACATATTGTTCTGTCATTGCCATTAAATTACAGTTCAAGAAAATGTATATTCATTGATACGCGATCTGACAATGATCGTACATTTATACTCAAATCTGTTAAACAATTGAGCAATGAGCCAGATGAATCAGAAAATGTTCTTGCAAAATCTATTATAGACTACTATTTAAAATGCCCTGAAACAATGGTGGACATATGTCTTGCAGAATTTGTTTCAAGATACAACAAATACGGTGCTAAAATTGAACCAAAGGCCAAACCCAATGTTATACGGTTTATCAATTTCAACAAACACTTTGATTTAGAGAATCATTGTAGAGAGCAATTGGTTCTCTATGTTCCATTTACCATTAATGAGCATACACTAAAACAAAACTTTGATTGTTGGGAACATGCATACATGTATCATGGACAAACCATTCAAACAAACAGTGCAAAGTTTGTCCACAGCCCAAACTCCGCATGGGGTGACATTGACAAAGCTATAAATGATCTTCAGTCTCTTGAAGATGAAAAGCTTATTGACCTGCCAATGCAAGCAAAGCTTTCCCAGAAAGAACTATATGACATTCAAACAGACCTTCCAAACATAGGCCATTCTAACCCAAATACCACATACTCCAATGGATTTCAAATTGCAAAGCACCCACAGATTATAGATAACAATGAATACTACAAGTTAAGACGAATGTTAAATAAAGAACAACAAGCAATTGTTAACGATGTTCTCATAAAAAAGATGAAAAATCCACAAAAGCCATTGCACTTGTTTTTGACTGGAGGAGCTGGAACAGGGAAGACTTTTACAGCAAAAGCCATCTACCAAGCTCTCATTCGCATGTATAGCAATTATGTTGACAATAATCCAGACAAACCCAAGGGCTTATTAACTGCATATACAGGTAAAGCAGCATATAACATAGGGGGATTCACATTGCATTCAGCATTTCACATACCTTTTAATACATCAGAATTCCTGCCCCTGAACACTGAAGTACTTGACACTATGTCAAAGCACTATGATCAATTGCGCATACTTCTTATAGACGAGATATCATTAGTTGGCTCAACATTTCTACGGTATATTGATAGAAGACTACGAGACATAATGCAAATGCCTACAGCATATTTTGGGAACCTTGATACCATATTTTGTGGTGACCTTTACCAGGCACAACCTGTTCTTGATTCTGTGGTTTTTGATAATAGGCCTACTCCAATTGAATTGATGCCTTATAGTTTCTGGAAAGACCACATAAAATGCTACTCATTGGTGACTACCATGAGACAAAAAGATGAAATATTTATTTCAATTCTTAATAGACTACGAGTAGGAATTCAGACAACTCATGACATAGACTATACCAACAAAATTTGCTTTCGTCCTGTACCATTAGATCCATTGCTTCCGCACCTTTTCTATAGGAGAGTAGATGTTCAAGCACATAACAACAAAATGCTATCAATCATTCCAAACCAAATGATTGTGCTAGATGTAATAGATGAAGTTAACGAGGACCTTAATGCAATATGAGTGTACAGTCACACAACGACACTTCCATCACAAATATGCTTGAAACCAAACATTCTTGTTGAGCTTTATGCAGGCAATTACAATGTTCAAGATGGCCTCGTCAATGGTTCAGATGGAATTTTTAAAGCATATACATCACAAAACAATATTGATATTGTTTGGATTAAATTTAATGACCCATCAATTGGACATCACCAGCGCACAAAACTAGCACATTGCTATTCTACTATCATTGACAAAGACTGGGTGCCTATAGAACGCATTGCTAGGCCAATCCAGAAAATAACAATAAACAAGAAAATTACAACTAGAAACAATTCCCAGTACAAGTAGCATGTGCACGAACCATACATCGATCCCAAGGATTAACAATGGAAGCCTTGGATTTTGATCCCACAGGCATTAGACAGCATGGACTAACCTATACAGCTCTGTCATGAACAAAATCAGTAGAATCATTGTTCCTGTTACAACCTTTAACTGTAAAAAACTTCAAAATTAAAGACAAAATACAACTAGAAATGTCTCGTCTTCAAACATGTGCACAATGGCAACTTGATAATCTAGACACATGTTCAAAAAACAAATTGCATTTGCTCCTATGTACATTGAACACTCGCAGCTTAAGAGCACATGCAGAAGACATTGTCAATGACTATAGCATAATGCAATCTGATATCTTGTGTCTTCAAGAAACACATATGCATCCCTTAGAGCTAAATACCTTGCTGCAGAATTTTGATAGCTTCTCTGTACATAACATACATGACATAGCAACTTTAACCAGGAAACATTTGCTCTTGTCAAAAACAACACAACATGGAACTTCAAATATTGAAGCTATCACATTAACAATAATGCTATCTAACAATGAGCTCAATGTTTGTAATATTTATGCAAGACCTGCAACTGCCATAGATGAAGTAATTGCAATGTTGCAAATAATTATTGGGTCCACAAATTCAAAAAACATATTGTACATTTTAGGCGATTTTAATGTTGACATGTCTATAGAAAGCAGAGACAAAAAAATGCTTCACAGTTATATGCAACACAACAACATACAATTTATGTTGAACCAACAACACAGCATAGGTAATTCAGTCATTGATCACGTTTGGTCCAACACAGCTACAAATATATGCTCTACCTATATATCAAAAGCATATTGGACTGATCACAATCCAATTTTCCTAAAATTGCATGTTGCACAATAGACAAATTCAACTTTATAGAACTTATAGCCTTATATCACCTTTATGCACTGCAATGTCTTTTCCAATACTATATCCATTATTTGCAGGAGATCTATGGATGAAACTAAAAGGTAGGCAAAGCAAATACAAACCACACAAGAAGACTCAGTACAATGGTAAAGTGCCCATAGTATTATTCCTTCATACTCATTCGCCCAAATCACAAATATTCAAATAACATTGTTCCAATTCTTTGCAGAACACCAAAAGATGTATCAAAAAGACAAGCCAAACAGGTGCAAATTACACAAGAAGAATCAGCACAACGGTATAGTACTTCGTTCTACAATGTACTGCCAGCTGCCCAAGTTGCTAATATAAAATTAGCATTTTACTAACACTATCCTTGTTCCTTGTAGGACAAGAGTCAAGAAACCTAGAATTGTTTCAATTGAACAACTAAATGCAAGAAGAGCTGGAGACACCTTCCAGGGTGATGTCCTTGTTGTCTACAAAGCAACATTGGATAAGGCCAACAAAACACGGGAAATGCTACGTGCTGATCTGACAGATCACAAAGCAGAAATGACAATCACGTTAAATGTTAGTGGAGACCTCGTTTATCAACATGAGCCTAAAATAGTCCCGGGATCAGCTATTTCAATATCAGATTTCCAAGTGGTGCAGGAGCACCTATTTGATTTCTTGCCTCCATAAGGCCATTTGTAAATAGTTTATCTATTTTGTGCATTGAGTCTTATAATAAGGTTTATAAAACCATTTTAGAGGTATTTGAGTCTTAGTAAGTAATATTTCAAGTCATTTGTCAAATAATGTTTGAAGTTGGTCCATATTGTAAAAATTGTAAAAGTTGCTCAAAAACATTGTCAAGCAACTTGTCAAAAAGTGTCATTAAGGGGTTTTGTCAATAAACTAATCAAAAGGTGGTTGAAAATGGTTAGTTTTGGTTGAAAATGTATAAATACACCCTCAAAAACTCGAATTGGGGGTTGGAGACATCATTTTTGAAGTTAAATGAATGGCAACCTCAAGTTTGGTATGCATTTTCTAATTTTTACACTGTTACCCGATTGAAGTTGTGAATTGTACGGACTGGTATGGATTTAAATAATAGAGTATCATATATTGATGGAAAGATATCGGTTTCTAGTTTCCAATTCTTTTTGTCTCACTAAATTTTATTTAGTTTTGTGGAAGATATGAATATTTTGGTGAGACTGCCTATTATAACAATATTGTGCAGAATTTACAGTCTGAAAAGTGTGATGGTACGGAATTTAAATTATATATTTTGGATATAAAACTAATTGGATTTTGTTACCCCATGAATGTAATTTCATTTGCTTCAAGTCTCATCAAATTTCATTAAGATTTGAATGAGTTACAAATATTTTTGTGAGGGCAGGTTTGAACCCTACCTAGGGTTTGCAGTTTTGGGAAAAATACAATAACTTTCATTTCAACTGTTGGATCTTCATAAGAATTGGAGGAAAATACTATAACTATGTTTTCTTCAATCTCACCAGAGGGATTGGCTTCATTATGTTTTTTGTAGAATTTATTAATGACTGTTCATGGCAATAAATTGTGGGCTGCCATAGTTATGTTTTCAATGTGATATACAATGCCTAATAGCATGTGTTATACAAATATTGTTTTGGATCATTGTTGAAGGTTTGTGTGATGTGTTTTGAATCCTCCTAGCTCTGCATCATGAAGTTTTTTGGTTTTGTGTTGGTGTTTGTGGTTGTGTGTTGTACAGGTTGAGGAAGGAACCTGATTGCCTAGGTGTGGCAAAGTAAAGTGGAAGCAAGGAGAGACTTGCTTGTGGATATGGATTTGTTGAGAAGATTGGAAAGATATTTGCAGGCTGAGGATTCAAGAAAGAAGGAAAGAGAGGAAAAAGAGTTGAGAAAGAAGGAAAGAAAGAAAAGGATAAGGCAAGAGAAGATGGACAAAGAGATTGCTGAGTTGAAGGAGAATTGAAAAGACTTGAAGAAGAGTTCCAAGAATCCATGATGAAGATGGAATAAATGATGAAACAAGATACAAGTTGGCATTTGACATTGAAAAGGAAGATGGTTTGGCCTCTAAATAAGATTATGAAGAAGCAAAGAAAACAAAAGAAGGCAGCAAATGAGACAAAGGTAAAGTTTGAATCTACTATTCAAGTTGAGCAAGGTAAGTTACAAGTTGAGATGCATGATATTCCAATTGTGTTTGAAGATGAACATGTTGATGTTGAGATTAATGATATGGTTGTTGTTGGTACTCAAGTAGTTGATGAAATTTTTCTTGATGAACAAGTTGAGAAGGTTGTTGATGTTACTAATAACCTTGGTATTGATACTCATCTTGATGATGATAAAGTTGTTGATAACATTGATGTTGATATTCATGCTCAAGTTGTTGTTGATAATAAAGTTGTTAATAAAGATGTTGCAGAATTTTTTGCTAATGAGGTATATGAAGGTTTGAAATAGTATGATGCAGGTTATGGTTATGGTGAAAATTTTGTTTTGTGGTACTCTAATGATGAGAATGAAGATATAGATGATGCTACTAAGGCTTATACACAAGAAATAGAGTTTTGGAGCCTAGAAGTTGAGAAGATGATGGAGAAGAGATGGTATAAGAGGAAGAGGAGGAAGGACCCAAGGAAACTTTGCAAGATGAAGGAAAAAGTGCAAAGGAATTGGAAGATCAGGAAGAAGACAATTCAAAGGGGCTTGAATTCTGCTGCCCTCGGGAGTTTGGTCCAGGAGCACCTATTTGATTTCTTGCCTCCATAAGGCCATTTGTAAATAGTTTATCTATTTTGTGTATTGAGTCTTATAATAAGGTTTATAAATCCAGTTTATAGGTGTTTGAGTCTTAGTAAGTAATATTTTAAGTCATTTGTCAAATAATGTTTAAAGTTGGTCCATATTGTAAAAATTGTAAAAGTTGCTCAAAAACATTGTCAAGCAACTTGTCAAAAAGTGTCATTAAGGTGTTTTATCAACAAAGTAATCAAAAGGTAGTTGAAAATGGTTGGTTTTATTTGTAAATTTATAAATACACCCTCAAAAACTCGAATTTGGGGTTGGAGACATCATTTTTGAAGTTAAATGAATGGAAACCTCAAGTTTGGTATGCATTTTCTGATTTTTACATTGTTACCAGGCTGAAGTTGTGTTTTGTACAGATTTTTATGGGATCAAATAATGGATTATCATATATGGATGGAAAGATCTCTGTTTCTAGTTTCGAATTATTTTTTTCTCATTGAATTTTATCAAGTTTTGTGGAAGATATGATTATTTTGGTGAGACTTCCAATTCTAACAATATTGTGCAGAATTTACAATCTCAAAAATGTGATGGTACGGAATAAAAATTCTATATTTTGGATTTTAAACTAAATATATTTTTTTACTATGTGAATCTACTTTCATTTGCTTCAAGTATCATCAAATTTCATTAAGATTTGAATGAGTTATGACCATTTTTGTGAGGGTAGGTCTGAAACCTACCTAGGGTTTGCAGTTTTGGGAAAAATACACTAACTTTCATTTCAACCATTGGATCTTCATAATAATTGGTGGAAAAGACTATAACTATGTTTTCTTCAATCTCACCAGATGGATTGGATTCATTATTCATTTTGTAGAAGTTATTAATGACTATTCATGGCAATAAATTGTGGGTTGCCATAGTTATGTTTCCAATGTGATATACAATGTTTAATAACATGTGTTATACAAAGATTGTTTTGGATTATTATTGAAGTTTGTTGAGATTTGTTGTGAATCCTCCTAGCTTTGCATCAGCAAGGGAGATGAGGAAGATGGATTTTTTCAAATATTTGGATGTTTTGACATTTTGAAATATTTTGAGGTTGTTTTTGGTATTTTCAAGATTTTGCAAATGTTTTGATTTTTCAAAATTTCAAATGTTTTTGGGATTTTCTAAGATTTTGACCGAGAGACTAACCTAAAGACCTATCCTAGGGGCCTCAGGGGCTGATAAAAATTATCCTTTCCTACATTATGCAGGAGACCCGCGTGGTTCGGTAGCGGCAATAGATTTCTGGGGATGAAGATATGCAGTGATGAATTGTCGGTTTATTATGATGGACTCTATAGGACTGGCCCTAAATGTCTAGAGGTGATCAAAGTCAACCTTGCCTACGTTCAGCTTCGAGATGATGTAGTTGACAAAGAGCGACCTTGTTTTTAACTTTTGAATAACTTTTTGGATTTTTCGATGTTTTGATGTTTTGGATTTCTAATTTACGATGTTTTTTATTTTACGATGTTTGACAACTTTTAAGACCCTTGCAGGTCCGTCTGGTGAACATTGACATGATGTAATAGACTACCCGATAGAGACAAGACAAAGCTGAAGCCTTGAGGTGGTAGGAAGTGATATGCCAGAGGATGTAATCTGAACCACAGGACCAAATATAGTGCGAATCACGAGTGGATGAGTGATGAATGGAGACGGATGAGATGGGTGATGGAAGAAGAAAAATGGAGGGATAATAGCGAACAAGTTATGTAAAGATCACGAGTGGATGGAAAAGTGCTTATTTTATGCAAGGCGCATGTTTGCTAGGATTTCACCAAGGTACTTTCCCAAAGTGCCACCGAAGTGGTTTTCGCTAGAGGACAATTCTTTTTCTTTACTATTTTTAATCCTTTTTCTAATATTTTTGGATTTTTGCTTTTTTGATTTTTTTTGTTGTTACCAAGATGCCTGTTTGCCAAGTTTTCACCGAAGTAACCATTTTTTTAAGACTTTTTCTGATTTTTTTTGGATTTTTTGGTTCTATACCTTGAAAGAATTAGGCATAAAACTTTTTGAGATGGGATCTATTTATTGGCTCTTGCAGAGGTTCCCCTTTGGGTGTTGATAACTGATATGCCCCTGATTCATAGCTTGCTATGACGATTAAAGGCCCTAACCAATTGGGTTCAAACTTGCCTTTGCTGCTGGGATTCGAGACATTCTTTTGATTTTCTTTTAAGACCAGTTCTCCGACTTGGAAAGTCCTACTTCTAATCTTCTTGTTGTAGCTCCATTTAAGTCTATTCTGATAGACTTGCAGATGATTCAAAGCATCAATCCTTCTCTCATCCAATAGCTCAAGCTCGTTTAGTCTTGAAACCTGATATTCTTCATCCGTGATAAGGTTTTCCAGTGATATTCTCAGGGATGGGAGCTTGATCTCAATGGGGAGTATGACTTCTGATCCGTAGACCAAGGAGAAGGGGGTGGCACCAGTGGGTGTGCGGATGCTGGTTTAATAAGCCTAGAGGGCGAGATTAAGCTGTAGATGCTAGTCACGACCTACGTCATTGACTGTTTTCTTGAGGATTTTGAGGATGGTTTTATTTGTGGCTTCTGCTTGGCCATTGCCTTGGGGATAGTACAGGATGGAGAAGCGATGCTAGATTTTGAATTTTTCCCACAAGTCGCGAACCTCCTGGTTCTTGAATGGTGTCCCATTATCTGAGATAATGGCTTGTGGAACACCCTTACGACAGATGAGATAGTTCAGGATGAATTTTGAGATTTGCTTCCCAGTGATATATGTCATGGGTATGGCTTCCACCCACTTTGTGAAGTACTCAGTTGCAGTTATAATGAATTTGTGGCCATTAGATGAGGTGGGTGAGATTTTCCCAATGAGATCGAATCCCCACTGCGAAAAGGGCCATGGTGTGATAATCAGGTGAAGCTCTTGAGTTGGAGCATAGATGAGGTCCCCATGCTGCTGACATTGTAAACATCTTTTAGCATGATCATACACTTCTCTTTCCATCATGGGCCAGTAATATCCCAGCCTCAGCAGTTTCTTGGCAATGGTTATTCCACTCGAGTGTGAGCCACAAATGTCATTATGAACTTCGGTTATAGCAGTTGATGCCTCTTCGGCATTTAGACAGCATAGTAAGGTACCCTCTATGCTTCTACGATATAAGGTATCACCTAGGATGACAAATCTGGATGCCTTTTTGATAAAGGTTCATTTTAGGTTGGATGGTAGGTCAGCGGGTATGACTCCTATGCGAAGATATGTGTAGATGTCATGATACCAAGGATCGCCAGGACCAATGATTTGACACACATATTTTGATTCCGATACCTCGAATGTGGGAACGAGAAGCTGCTCAATTAGAAATTCGTATTTCAACACATTGTGAGGGATGTCTACTAGAGACCCAATTGTAGCCATGGTGTCAGCGGCTCTGTTGTTGGTTCTTGGAATCTACTCAAATGTTATGTCAATGAAGGATTCCTTGAGAGTCTCCACCAATTTCTTGTATGGAGTTATCTTGTCATCCTTAGTATGATATTCATCATTGACTTGATTTATGATCAACTGAGAGTCTCCGTAGACTTTGAGGGCTATGATATTCCATTGCACTGCTATCCTGAGACCTATAGTCAAAGCCTCATGTTCTGCTATGTTGTTCATGCAAGGGAATGCTAGTTTGTATGACTGTGGTATGCAGTCCCCTTGTGGGGTGATGAAGAAGATACCAGCTCCTGATCCGTGCTGCATGTATGAGCCGTCAAAGTATAATTTTCAGTGATTAGCTACATTGAGGTTAAAGATGGATTCATCTAGGAATTCTGAGACAAGAGGATTTTTAGAATACATAGGTGCCTCTGCTAGTTGGTCTATAATAGCTTCACCTTTAATGGCTTTTCTTTCCACATACTCGATGTCATACTGTGATAGTATCATCACCCACTTTGCCATTCTGCCCGTGAGCATTGCCTTTGATAGGAGATACTTGAGGGGGTCAATTTTGGCAATAAGCTTTATCTTGTGTGCCAACATGTAGTGTCTGAATTTTTGGGATGCAAACACTACTGCGAGGCAAGATTTCTCGATGAATGAGTAATTTAGCTTGTGGCCAACCATTGTCCTGCTGATGTAGTAGATGGCCCTCTCCATTCCGTTTTCATCATGCTAAGCCAAGAGAGCTCCAAGGGCTGCTACTGTTGCTGACACATATAAGATCAATGGCTTTCTCGAGATGGGTGGCATTAACACTGGTGGTGTTAGTAGGTATTCCTTGAATATAGATTGACACATATAAGCTCTTTATTTATAGATTGATAAGTTGAAGAGATGTCCAAATTTGATCAATGTGGGACAAAGATTCAACCAATGATATGATGCCACTTGTCAACATGTGAGAGGATGAAGGTTGAGCAAGTTTTGAGGATTGTGCCAATAAATGCATAAAATTGAAATTCAAATTTGTTGAAATGACTTGAAAGGGGGAAGAAAGAAAGCATTAAATGCCACTTGGCTCAAGGCAAAGGACATGTAAGAGATCTTAAATGCCTTGTTGGAAGGACTTATTCCCACTTGGATTTTGAATTCAAATTAGGGGAATATTCCTTAAAAGATGCCTTGTTGAAGGAAAATAGAAATTTAATAAATCAAATAGGTCTATTTTCATGTGCAAGTTGCAAAATCTAGAGGATGGGACATGATAAGAGATTAAATTAATCAAGGGTCAATTAATTTAATAGGATATCATGTGATGTGACTTATTTGACTTAGATTTTAGGATTTATTTAAATCAAATAATGAGAAAAATGTGATAAGAGATTAATTAAATAAGGATTTGATTTATTTAATTAAAGGAGATGGTGTTAAATTAAATTAAATAAGGTTTTTAATTTATTTAATTTAATGGATGAACTTTAGAGATTTAATCAAATAAATTGATTATTTAATTAAATAGGGATAATTAGATCAAATGGGTTGATTAATTAATAGGAGAAAGTGACTTAATTAGATAAAGTGATTTATTTAATTAAGAGAGGAGTATTGATGAATTTAATCAGATAAGGAGATTTGATTAAATGGTTAGGCCAAGGGATGATTCAGGATGAAACAATGTTAGTGGATCAGAATCGAGTGTGCGATCAATCTGTATATTTTTTATGTCTATAGGTAGAGGCAAAAAACTCCAACTAATCCATCTCTAACACATGATTATGGTCTCTACCAATCTCCTCTAAATTTCTCTTGAAAAGACATTCTAAATTAGTCATGTCTACAAGAGGACCAACTAGCCCTCGATTATGCCCAAAGGGAGCTTCAACCAAATCCTAAGGTAAACAAGGCTTCATCTCATCCTTTTGCATTTTTTTCAACCTTTCCTTCCTCTAAAATTCCTACACCTATAAAATGCATAGCTAGACACATGAAAATCTAGTGAAAACACAAGAAATCCTATAGCATGGCATTTTGATCCCAAATAACCAAATTCAAAAATAATTTAATCTATAAGTATAAATAGTTTGATGGAAGAAACATTATACATATAAAAATATGATAAATTTGTGATTAATTTTCTTTCCAGTCTATAAATTTTTGATGTGCTTGGCTATATAATTGAGTTGATTCACTCATAATGTAATGATAAAAATTTAGTATGTATCAAAGAAATATTTCCGAGACATCAAACTACCATTCTACATAACTCTCATGGAAATAAGAATATTATTTTAGTTTAACTAAAGAAATTGAGTGTACTCTATCTTGAATTATATACTTATAATTTAAAATAAAAGAATCCTTTTTAACATGGAATAGATAGGTTAATTAATGAAATAAAATATATGTTTTTATATGAAGAAAATTTACAAATATATGGAACTCATACATTGAGAAATTGACTAAGACAACTCTGTATGAGAATTAAGATGAGGATAATTTATATACGTTCTTTCAATAATTCACATTAGAAAGTAATACTTGGCTCATATTTTATAATCACACTAGAAACCAACAATGGAAGATTGAGATTCTCAACTAAGAATTCCACCTTATAGATAACATTCATACTAGAAGCCAACAACTAAAGACCAAATTTCATAAATAAAGTTCATGTGTTATATATCATGCCTTTGAGGGGTCCACAAGTACCATGATCCTTTTGAAATCCTTCTCCATCTAAATGCATCCATTCTAAGACCATTGGGAGGTAGGTAGATCCCAAGTTCCTTAATTTCTTGTAGGAATTTAATCAAGAGTAGGACATTGTGACTTTGGCATGTAAATTTAAATCTAAATGCACATCCAAAAGTTACAAATTCATAACTAAATTTAATTCAAAAAGTGGGCCATCTATGGCCTTCTATAAACTTCTATAACTAATTTTAAACACACAAACAAATACATATATATGAATATATACTTCATTTATAAATTCTTGGAATATATCAATCCATCGCAATTAAATTCTTAGACATCATGCATAATATTTTTGATGTATTCACAAAGCCACCTAGGGTCTCATAAGACTTGAGTAGGTGAATACCAATATGCATATCTAATGGTGGGGTAAATGGAGGGGGATTAGGAGTAAGTTCATATATATATCTATTACTTATTTTGCAATCCAATATATTGGTTGGAGAGGTTGCATTTGAATAGGAGTGAAGATAAGGTTTATTAAAATATGACTCACCATCTTCTCCATTCTTAGGATTTTGGAGTTTATCAAAATATCCTTTGTCGATCTCAACCAATCTTTGCTTCAACTTCCAAATAATTTACATAATCCTCCCTAAACTATTCAGTATGTGAAACATAATTATGAGGAAGATACAAATAATCCTTGACATAGCTTTTTGTATCGAAGGATAATATGGTTCTATAATTTTAAACTATTTCCAATTTTGAAATCTAAATACAATCAATAATCTATTTAATCGAACAATAATCGTAATTTTAAGGAAAAAATAAATTACTTGAATATTTTTAATGTCTCTCATTAGATTCTACTTACTCTAAAACTTAAATTTAAAAAACAACATTAAAATCCACAAAACAAATTTCAAAGACATAATAAATTATTACAATATTATTTAAGATTCTAATTGTAATGAACATGTTATAGTAATCAATATTCAAATTTTAAATCTATGAAAATATATAACCAAATGATCCTTACTTTTCATATATCATTTGTGATGAGAATGTTCAATATTATAATTTTTTAGGCCAATCTTTAGGCACTAATTCACCATTGTTAAAATGATCCTTAGTTTATTCATTGTTTTTTCATGATTGTATTTTTTTTCAATTTCTATTAAACCAAGATCAAAATAATGGTATAGATTAAGATTATTGTCTTTATCCTACATTTGGGTCATGTTTGATTCTAGATTTATTATCATAATTGGAAGTTGTATAAATTGTTATTATATATTTTTTAACATATATAAAATGTATGGTTGTATTAGTGAGATATTTATAACAAGTATGCAATATGAAGTCAAAATTTGCTAGATTTGATTCTTAATAAATTATTTTTAACAATTCAATTGATAGCTTTATACAATCTATAAGTTTAAATAGTTTGATGGTATCTAAACTTTATACATATAAAAATATGATAAATGTGTGATATTTTGCTTTCCAATCTATAATTTTTTGATGTTCTTCGCTATATAATTGAGATGTTTCACTCATAATGTAATGATAAAATTCCTCCTCATACATGGAGGATTTTATATTATCTTCCATTAAATTCATCCTCTTTATGAGATTCTTATGGAATATTGATATTCTAGTGTGAATTCTTAATTTTAGACATATCTTAACTAGATAAATTTAGGTTCAATGAAGGCAATAGAACTTTCTTTTCACTTACATAATCCTATTTTGAAGTTCATTTATATGCTAACAACTATTAAATTATATATTTTTATCCCCAATTATTTTCAAATAATTTTACAATAATCTTTGTTTTCTTATTCTTTCTTTCATTGTTTCATTTAAAATTTGAACCATTTAAGGATGCTATGTTATAGATTATATTTGTCTTCCAATTCTTTTTAAATTGTTCAACCCTCTCATGGTCTAAATAATTTTACATTCAACAACCATGTCTAAAGTACATTATATACCCAACCTCTTCCCCTATTTAACACACTCATAAACCTTGTTACTAATCTCATTTAAAGAGGTGGAACAACCAATCTTAGACGGATCCTCATCCATAGGAGAGAGAAGTGAGCCATCAATCTAGGCTCTAGTAGTATTCTAAAAATAGAAGAACTAGAAGCTAGAATCCTAAAAATGATAGCCAAGTTGGATAATACACAAGTTTTCCTTTTCAAGGGATTGGGGAGCACTTATTGGATGGGCATTATTTCCCCTTCACCACATTTTGATTAGGATTGAGAATTGAAATAATAAAATTCTCAAATTGGTATAAGAAAAAAATAAGCCCTTAGTGGAGGGGAGTTCATTTTTTTCTCATGTGCAACTCTAATAATAGATTTCTTAAATTACATGAGTAAATGAAAAGGGAAGCTAACAAGTCACATGCATCTAAGATTATTAATACGATAAAAGTTATAGGATAAACAACATTTATAGTTTCTTTCTAGGATGAAATAAATAATCAAGTAGAAACATTTATATACTTGTGAGGAAATCATCTATATTTTCCTTCCTCTTGTATTTACTTTCTTTATGAGACTTCAAGCCCTTCATGGATAAACCACTTTTAGTAGCTCAATACCTTCCTCAATGGCTTTAAAGGTTAACCTTCTTACTTTTTAACCAAAATTTTAATAACATTCAATTTTGTGTAATTTATGTCCACTATTATCATTTTAATTTAAAATAATGTAAGAAAATTATATAATTATTTAAAAATTAAAAAATCTTAAAATAATAGTTTTAAATTAATTGAAAACATTTTTAGACCCCTCTAGTTTTATGGAACTATTTCTTAAAAGCTATTTTGGTTGAATTTTATATAATAGGAAAAGGAAGCCACATATGGCATTAAGACCTTCCTTGGTGGTCTTTAAGTTAGGAAATTTTTAATTTCATTCATAGGTTTTGAGGTATTTTAAACAAAAGTTGTGTTTGGAAAAAGGTATTTGGTACAAACTCCCAAAAAAATTAATGTTATATGTTTATGCTATTAACACATGAAATTTTGGGCCTTAAAATAGCCACATCATCCCCATATCTTAATACAAATGAGACATTGAGGCTTTATGTCACATTTAATAGATTTACAATTAGATGATATAGTTGCATTTAGATCAATCGATATATCCTAATTTCTATCAAATCATAGGACCGTGTCAATTTCAATAATTACACAATTCAAAGCACATACGATTTTTCATTTTCTAGTAGAGGGAACTATCTTATTATGCCATTAAAATAAAATATAGGTCCTCAATAATTTTCATCTGTATTTTCCATCATTACATTGAACCTTATAAGGGACATCTTCATCTGTCTCATTTTCTTCTCTTATTTATGCCTTCAATAATGACTAGATTGATTTTACATGACTACCAATGTTAAGTAATGATGCTTTGTGTACAATCTAGTAATTTAAATTTTAGAACTATTATAGATTATGTTTTAAATTTAAATTTTAGAATTGTTTTAGATTATGTTTTGTGTGCAATCTATTAATTTGAATGTTTTGAAATTATTAAAAACTATGATAGATGTTCAATGTTTTTTTGTTAATTGTATGGAAATATTATTGATGAGTAGATGGATTATCACAACTATTTTAGATTTGTATTCCCTTTATCTAGATATATTATTTACCAAGGTCTCATTGCTCTTTAAGGTGCACATACATATATATAACATGGAAAATGTAGATCATGTTCCACCTCCAGATTCTTTGTTTGCAAATACCACTAATGAGATTAAAAAATTGAGAGATTCATTAGCACAGGGTGCAAACCCAGGGATATATTCTGAACCATGCATGAAAATATTACATAGTTTAGAAAAACTAAGAGATGAACTTGAGAGGACTAGTGCATTTTCCCCAGATAGAGTAGCTTCTATTCTTTCCCGCATGTGGGAAGTACATGGTGATGTTCCCCTTAAAAAAATATAGGATAGTGTGACCAAAGAAATGATAAAAAACACTTGTTTTCCTTTTTATCAAAATGTACATAAGGTTAGGGGATACCAGGTCACTAGATGTGTCAATCGTGCTATGGTTGAATTGATCTACCCATGATTTCTTGCAGCACATGGTCAATACCCAAACAATGACTAGATTCCATTATATTTTGTTCAGCAGTTGTATGTTGAGGTCCATTTGGGTCTCAAAGTTAACTACCTGGAAATTCCACCATAGGTTGGTCAGGGGCGTGGCAGGATTGTCGATAGTCCCACCTATCATCGAGCAAATAGACCAGCCCCAGTGTCTAGGGAATTGATTGGTGAGAGGTCTTCTGGTCTCACCCCAGCTCTAGGCCCCATAGCAGATGAGGTTGTCATTGCTTCCCAAAAGCAAGCAATTGACACTGTAAGTGACATTGCGGCTACCACCACTAGGATATCTGATGATCATGTAGGTCAATATTTGATGTCTAGATGTTCCTGATACATGCCATTTTTAGCACAATGGACTGCCATGGATCCTTTTATAGCGGCCGACATCCCTACTCCTACACAGCTTGATGCACTTACAGAAGATACAACACACAAGACTCTGCATTATTTTTGTTGAGGACCTGTTGGAGGCATATGCTCACATTGCATCAGACAATGGGATCGGTATAAAGCATGTCAAAGATCATTTGGCACATGGATTCCGTTCAACTCCAAGATCCCATCACTCTCAACCGAGCACTAGTGCGCATCAGGATCCACCTACAGTTCATTCGGCATCTACACAAACTATGGGTTTTACTGATATGTTGATTGGTTCTAGTTCATCATTGTCGATGCCATCTCACCTTCATAGTCCTCTACATTCATCATTTATGGCATGACATGGGATAGATCAGATGGATGCAGATGTTGATTTGTCACTTGACCATTTGGTGGATATGGTGGAGGTGACCGTTTTAGGGGACTTAGGTCATCTGATATCAGATGATGTGCATATATGTGTGCATGTGCATATTTCAATTCTTTTTTAATTCTTTTTAATTTTTTTTTTAACTAGATATTCATGTAAGTTGATATATATGTATATATATTGTTACAGGTGGACATACCTCATGTCACTCCTAGCCTTGGTCCAGATTGTGTACATGATCAATGTGACTCTGTGGATGAATCTGCTGCCAGTGGACATGTGAGTTTTAAATTTTGATATATACACGTGTATATCTAAATGCGATATTTATGTATGCATAGATCTAGATAGATATTTAAAAATACAAGTTCATTTTAAAAATAACTTTCATAAAATTCATTTAATATAAATTATATGTATTTAACACATTATGTACACAATTTTATTTGTAGGGCTTAACACATCTATCAGAGCAGGACCGTTCTCATTCAGATGGTCGTTCGACTAGGAGTCGACATTCGAATTAGGCCCTACACACTAGATTTATGATCTTTACTACATGTATTTTCTTATATGACGATCTTTAGTATTCGAGATTTGATGATCTCTAACTTACATTTTCTTATATGATATATACATACATTTGTTTATTTGTTTATATTTAGTATTTGACATTTAATGATCTCTAATTTACATTAATTTTCTTATATGATATGTACATACATTTTCTTATATGATATATACATACATTTTCCTCTTTGCTTATAACATGTGTTATGTTTATACATTGAATCTCTTTACATGTATGTACATGTTTTTGCTTATGGTTGCATGTTTACACATGATATATATGCATTTGCTTTAAATATTCAATATATGTATACATGTTTGTTTATTTGATGATCTCTTACAACTTACATTTCCTTATATTCAATATACATTTGATCTCTAGTAGAATTTTAGGAAATCAATGCCACTTTATAATTAAGTTCATTCATGTTGATCACAATAAATATTTTTAAAAAAATGACTTAAGCAACATGAACCATTGCGTTGAGAAGAAAATATAATCTTTTTGGCAAGTAACTCGAAATTCAATTGAAATATAATTAAGAAAATTCAATTCAAATTGTACCTCTATTATACATTTTTGACAAGTAACTTGAAATTCAATTCAAATATAATTAAGAAAATTCAATTCAAATTATACCTCTATTATACATTTTTGACAAGTAACTTGAAATTCAATTCAAATCATACCTCTATTATACATTTTTGACAAGTAACTTGAAATTCAATTCAAATATAATTAAGAAAATTCAATTCAAATTATACCCCTATTATACATTTTTGACACTTTAAAAAAATTCTAAAATTACTAGATATGTTGTGCATACCTATGCATTAAATAATAACAAACTCCACAATGAAATAACTTGTTTGTTTACTACTTGATTCATTTAAACTAGGATCTTGTTACTCCATGTATACTAGAATAATTTTTTTCCCATCCCATATGCATATAAATAAAAGCTTATTTTCCATTATTCTGGATATCAAATTGCAAGATTAATTCTCATTTATCTCACTCAGAGCACAAAGTTTGGAGAAGAGGTTTTTGCACATTTATCAAGGAGGCAAATATTGGAGAGACAACTTTTCATTTTTATCAATCAAGGAAAAAATTGGAGGAGAATTTAACTAAGTTGGTAGAGGACTTGTTTTGAGTCATATTTAAGTTGAAGAATAAAATGGGACAACAAAGAAAAAGAAAAAATGCATCTCAATGAAAATTGTCAAAAGAAGAACAAAAGAGGCGTGAACAAAAATTGGAAAATTATCATAGAAAGAAACAAGGTACATGATTGTTTCTTCTCTCTCTCTCTCAAGTGTGTGTTTAGGACTTTCATTAACACCTCAATTTTTTTTGCTTATAAATATATTTCCAATAGTCATCTTGCATAGACATTCCCTAAATTATTTATCATCTATTTCCAATTGCTTTAGTTCGATAGAATTCTTAAGTTCAAGAATCTTTGATTTTATTTGTTTCAACTCCACTTAGATAACTCATAGTCTCACTTTCTTTGCTTGCAAGTAAATTCAAACAGCGAGCAGGAATTTCTCAAGTTGGAGTTGAGCCAAATCTAGATATTGGATCAAACGAATCCGCTGAAGAACACATGGACCTTAAAGTTAGGGAGGAGACCCAAGTTCAAACAATGCTTGTTGGAGAGGGGTCAAGATCACTTTCTTCTACTCATATGGATGATCATATAAAACTAGCAAAAACTTCTCACTTATAGCATCATGTCTCATCACTTTGTTTGCTTGCATACATAAACTTCACTTATATAACATCATCTCTCACTTTTGTTTGCAAAATATTTTGTGACATGTAGGAAGGGCTCAACAAGCAGTAAGTTCTGATGCTCAAGTCAAGGAAAATCTAGACATTGGATCAAATGAATTCACTCAAGAACACATGGTCCTTGAAGATAGGGAGAAGGCACAAGTTCAAAAAATGCATGTTCTAGAGAGGGGTCGGGATCACTTCCTCCTACTGGTATGGATGAGCATATAAAACTAGCTGAAAAAGTGAGGAAACAAATTTCTCATAGAAATTTAGATCATTTACTTGAAATGGATATGGAGAAACTGAAATGTTATGCCAACCAGCCTTATAATAAGAGAAAGAGGTCAATGAATAAATCTATTGATGGAATAATCAATCATCATTTCAATCATCTTGATACACTTGAAAAAACCTAATTGTTATCACGTTTACTTCTTTGTGGTGAGCTCAAAGAGTCATTACAATTGTTGGGTGTACATTCTACATCAAATAAGAAGAAACACATGGGATTACAAAAGGATATTGTTCAAAATGTTAAAAAGGGTTTAGATTCCATTGGGAAAGGATCTTGATAAGTGGATAAGGCCACTACAAGAAGGGTGATGTTGACATCTATTGTACATCAAGATTTAGCAAGAAAAAGAAAAATGTCTACACTTTCAACTAAAATTGGTTATAGTAGAACCACATTAATAAAATATGAGAACAAGAAAAATTCTTTGGATGAGGGTTTAGAAGGCAATTGGGTAATTATGTGTAGAGCTCCCCATTCTGACAGGATTGAAGATGTTGTTAGGAACTTGGTCTCAGCTTTTTGGCATGATTAGACTCATTCATCATCAAATAATAGAGATGTTATGACACACAGGATTGGACCTGGTATTTATGAAAATCATATCAAACATTGGCTAGATATAACACAATTTGAGATGTATATGAAATTTTGTAATGCATATCCTTATATAAAGATTGGGAAAACAATGTTTCAAAGGTTAAAGCCATATTATGTGAAGATAAAGAAGTTTTTTGATACTTGTTGTTGCCATTATCATATTGAATTTGATCTCTACTATCAGGTGTTTCGAAAGATGAGAGAAGAAAGACGTGGGTTTCAAAATGCACATCCTAAACAGG
>VDFB02339354.1:0-15777 GCA_007258455.2 Sequoia sempervirens | reverse complement strand
AAATGTATTTTGAGGTGTTTCTCTTGCACCCTAGATCGCACGAAGGGCAAGGGGAGAGGATACGTACTCAAAAGACAAGATCACACAATTCAAACACTTGTTCGTTTTATAACCTTCAAAGCAATTGTGAGTTTGTTTTAAGCACCAAATGAAATATGAAGATTGCTTGTCCAATTTTTAGCCCAAAACGAAATCTAGTAAGTTTGTCCTAAGATTCCTTTTAAGCCCTTTGCAATGAAAATCAAATTGTTCGTTTTAGACCCAAATGAAAATTAGTGTTCTAAAACGAAAAGATAAACAACTTTGTGAAGTAGTGTTGATCAAACACTTAAAGTGTTAAAAAACACATTGTGTTTTCAAAAAAAAATCCTCCTCCTTTCGTTTCCGTTTGCTAGCCTCCTCCTTGTTGACTTTTCGCTTTCGCTTTTCCTTTGTACCTTCGTTGTTCGTTTGTACCTTTCACTTGCCTTTGTTCGCTTTTGGTACCTTTTCCTTCCTTCTTTGCTTTCGTTGTTTTCCTTTGTACCTATAAAATAAAAACAGTCATGTGAGGATTTAAATTATTTAATTAAAATCATTATCCTTAAACAATAAATTGATCTTAATTGCAGAAAGACCAATGATTTTAACAAATAAATGACTCCTCAATAAGTATCTTGCTCTTTTCACAATATCAAGGTCTTTAGGTAAAAAGTTTGGTCAAAGATCAATGCAACCAATCTATGTAGTGATTAAATGAACAAAATTTGAGTCCTTTGTTATGTTGGCATCTCAAATTTTCATTGGTCTGGCTTGCAGCCCTATTGCTCTGGACAATACATGAAAATGTGGCGAACTTCTAAATGGTATAAGATAAATCGCAGACTATGGATTTGATAAATGGTTGAGAGACACGCAATTCTCAAAAGGCTGAAGCAGAGACAAGACATGTAAGCAGAAATAACGAAATCAATGCATTTTTTTCTTCTGCTTCTTAAATTTGGTGAGTAACTGCCTTAAATGCTAAGACTTTTCAAGAAAATCACGCTGACACCTTCTGCAAAGATCATACCAAACAGATTAATAAAAAAAATGTTTTGAAAACATCAAGCAAAGGATTTAGAGCAACGTAGTACCTGTCAAAAAGGTAATTCCTAATAATGAATATGTTACTTACTGAGTTTGACCTGCAAGCCGCACAATGAAAGCCACGCAAATCAAGATAAGGACAGGTTTAATCAAATTTACTCCGATCTTTACAACTGCCATTAAGATGATTTGACAGACAACTACACGCTATTGTTTCAGTCAGAGTTTTTGCCACCGAGGGAGTAGATACACAGTGAATTCGATCCTCATACCTCCTGTATGCCATTCGATCTGCATTAAATTTTGATCAGATAGTCATGACGCCTTTGGCCATTGATAATCAAGGATGTTTTACAAATGATCGTTGGCCACTGATGGCCTTGGGCACATCTATTTGTTCAAAGCAGGTCTTCTAATGCAGATTATTCAGCCATGGCATTACTTTAAATCACCCAAGCACATTTTAATTTGGAATTATAGTGTGGTCGGGTAGAGCAGCAGTATTATATTCGTATTCTTATATGCTTTGTATTTAAACAAATACTCTCCCTTCACTACGCTGTCTATCTTGTTACATAACAGTGATGTACATATCACATCAAAAACCAAGTTTTTATGAGACAAGACTTGCGGTGGGGAAGCAGCACTCTCAAAAGACAAAATCTTTCAAAAGAAGAGGTCGCCTCATGGAATGGTATGACTACAGGGTACGTGGATGGGTGAAAAGAAAATGTGTGGCAGGAAGTGATCAACTGTTTTAAGAAATTCAAGTTCTTATAATTACCATTCCGCACCATACACGTCCAACGCGTGATGTCTTTGCAGAGTTGTCTCAAAGAAATATGATCTCACGGAATGCAAAGGTCGCAGGGTGAGCACAAAACAGATTTGAAGAAGGCTTAAGACACTTTCAAGCAAATGCAAATCTGTAAAAGCATAGACAAGACACGTGAACTGTTGACAGGAAATGCGACAGCATGGACAAGGCACGTGAACTATTGACAGAAAGCTTCCGGTGAAGGCACAAACAAGGCGTTCAAACTGCTTTGCCAGGTTTTCTCATGTGAGGGCATAGACAAGGCGCGTGATGTGCGAACTGTTGACAGTGGCGTGGAAGAGGCCAACAACTCCCTGTCCCTTTTAACCGCGCGCAAGTGGGAGTCTTTTCCTTTGCGTAGCATCCTCCCCCCAGGTTGTCACCATCGATAGAGATTCTTTTAAATCAAAATCAAAATCTGTGAGTATCAACACCTAAACCTGCTCGAAATCAATGCGTACAGAAGAGTTTTTCCCGAATGAGCACATCAACTTGAATGAAAAAAAAACTAGATTAAGTCTATGCAACATTAAAAGACAACACAATGAACAAGGATAGGCAGGCGAAATGTGTTGTTGAGAAGCATTAATGGCACATCATTAAAAAAGTGAATAACCAAATTTCCATGGCATTCAAACTATGCACGCCTTTGTAATGCTGTAGAGCCCTCTCGTATAGTAAATGACAAGTCCTGCAGGGAGAATAAAATTAATTCTACATAAATGCTGCAGCCTCTATCTGCAACTTGGCTTTTGTGAGGAAGTGATTAGCTTGGTGTGTTGTATGTGTGAATGCAGGAACCTTTCCAGATATTGTGCGCAGCATCCTCTCATTTTGTCGTCTCTAGAACATTCTGCAAGGAACATCTTGATTTCTATGAATTCAGTGAATGATGTGCTTTTTATAAAGACAAGTAATTTAAGTGGCTATTTTGCATCCATATCAAAGAAAAACGATTAAATGAAGCACAGACTAATGAAACTATTTTTTTTTTTTTACTTTGCAGGAAAAACCTCATAAGTCAAAGCAAAACAAACGCATGCGAAAGTGGAAACATAAATCAGGCATGCCGACAGTTTTGACACATTTCCTCAAAGACGTGGTTTCAAGACTGAATGCTATGTGCAAAACAGATTTTAAAAGGCGTGTAAAACTTTCAAGCATGTGCCATCCAGCGATGAAAATACTTTTTTAGAAAAAGGCATGTGAAACTTTTAAGCAAATGCTATAAGTAGGTGGGAGCATAAACAAGACACGCGAACAGTTTGACAGCATGCTCTAAAGAAATATTAGCTATAGTGATTGCGGGATGCACACAAAAGATGTCACCAAACACCTAAAGATGTCAAGAGTGCTTGAAGAATAATAGAAGTCAGATAATGAATATGCCTACACAGAAAATAAAACAACCCATAGCCCTCCTTTTTTCTTCATTTTGTAGATGTCAAAATCTGCATTTGGTTAGTTTAAAATAAAGCAACATTTCAACATCCCTATGGAATAATAAGCCATGTTAATCATGCCATAAATGAAACAAGGGAAACCAAATAAAAGCATACAAAAACATGACATTAAACCTATCCCATAGTGGATTGGTGTCACATGTGCTAGTGACCCTTTCCCAATCCTTGATCAAAGCTCAAGTTGTGTAAATGATGGAGATGATGGAGTGAAATGGACAAGATCAAATCTCAAATGAAGAGAGTAACCTTCATAAAAGTTGTGGAGGATTTGCTCAAAGATGAAGCTTGTATTTAAAGATTTTCAAATGCTGAGTGTTGAAAATGGACCAATGTGGGACTAAGATTCTGCCAATGAGAGAAGGACACTTGTCAAGTGATGATTGGTTGATGTATGTGCAAGATTTGGGAAGAGTGCCCATGAGAGGGAAAATTTGAATTCAAATTTGCAATGAATGTTGAGTTTGAACTTTGGAAGGGGACATGTAAGAGACATGTAAGGCCTCATAAATGCTCTGTTGGGTGTACATGTCCACTTGGGGGGAAATTCAAACTTGGAGAATATTCTTCCTTTATGCCAAGTTGAAAATAAGTAATTTTGATAAATCAATTAATTGCAATTTCATGTGCAAGTGGCCAAATCTAGAGAATGCAAGTGGGATGAGATTAGCATTAGATTTAATCAGGATTAATTAGCTAGGATGATGATTAGGCTGATTTGACCAATTTGACTTGATTTAGGGATTTAAATCAAATCAAAGGGAGATGAATGATGATCTGAGATTTAATTAAATAAATGATTGATTTATTTAATCAAAGAGATGATGATAGGATCAAGTTTGATTTATTTGATTTAAGTTGATGAATTTACCCTGATGAATGGATGAGTGTGATTTTGATCAAATGCATAATGCTAATTTTGCGTGTCTACAAGATTAAAAGACAACCAGTCTCTAAGAGGAGAAAATCAATAAAGTAAACTACTGGAGAAGAAGATGCAGAAGCCCAGCCTTCCAAGAAAATAAGGATTATCACTGAAGGAGAAAAGATAGCAAGGTCTAAGAAGGATAAGGCTAATGAAAGTAAAGCCAAGGAAATTGAAGTAGAAAGTTTTGGAGAAAAAACCCAAGTTTATACAAGAAAGAACTCTCCAAAACAAAAGTTTTCTCCTTTTGGTGTAGAGAATGTGAAAAAGGAAGTGAATGAGCGTGATAAGAATATTGAAGAACCATCCAATGAAGAGGTCGATAATATTAAGAGAACAGTTAGAGGAAATAATATTCCTCCCCTATCTCCTTCACAAAATGTGGAAACTAATGAAGAAGAGGGAGAAGTTGAAATGGGTAAAGCTAATGCCTCCAAGGAGCGGGAATTTGGACAGTAGGAAGAAGAAGAAGATGTGCCAAATCCTAAGAGTGGAGAACTTGGTAATCTTGGAGTAGAATTAGAACAAAAGGCCTCAAAGTTGCAAAATGATAAGGAAGAAGAGAAAGAGCTAGAAAAAGTACAAGAAACACCTTCCAAATATCCTAAGAAGAAATAAATACATGTATTTGATGTTGAAAATCAAGAAGGACATCAAATTCAAGATGAGGTTGATAAAGATCCAGAGAGCTTTGAAGACAATCAGTCTAAGGGTCAAGAGCAGCAAAATGTTTCTCAAGATGATACAAACATAGAACAACCAACTGGTCTTGATTGGTTGAAGGAATGATTGAAGCCTAAACCTCTCATTTTTGAAGAGGAGACTCCTGATTAGGGTAAATTTCTATCAAACTTGGGAAAGAAAAAAGAGAGAAAGAAGGAAATGGTGGTTTCTAGAATGACAAGGGATGAATTCAATAATAGAGTTCTTCACGTGGCCACACCAATGAATGACAAGAAAAAGTATGAGGTCAATACATCTGATTACAAGGTTAAGACTATTAACCTAGGCTCATCTACAAAAGAGCAAGAAAAGGAAGATCTCCAGGAATTAGTACATAACATCCTAAAGAGCCTAGACAATGAAACAGAGGATAAGGAAACGTTTCAACAACAAATGAGAGAACTACAAAAATACATTCAACATTTAATCAAGCCTTTACAAACACAAGTCGATGAGGGTGTCTCATTTTCCAAAGGTTTGTTGTTCAAGGATGTCATAAGTGAGATTGAAAGAATGAGAACCTCTTTACAGGTTAACAATGGATTGGTAGTGTAAGCCAAAGGGGAGATGCAATGATAGAAAAGGTATTACACACATGAGATGGCCTCATCATTCCTTGAAGATAGAACTCAACTCACAACATAATGCCAAATAGCAGATGATACAACCATTGCTAAGTTGAAGAAAGTGATTGAAATTCCAGAAGAAGTGTTGATCAAGGATAATGTCCTCACATCTAAAAGTGTAAACAAGTGAATTGAATGGATAGAGGCATCCAATTTCAAGAGGGAATTAATGATGAAGGCACTTAAGAAAACATCAAAGATCCAAAGAAAATTCAATGAAATATCAGATAGCTGCAATGCATTTTTAGAAATTGTTATAGGAAGAAAGAATTTTGGAAAGAAGAATCTAAAGATGGATCAACTACAAATGTGATGGCATGAAGTCTATTCTCCAGTTGAGGATGGGCCTGTAACAAATGATCAACTTGAGGATGCAGCTATTTATATTTCCAATTTGGATAAGTATCAAGGGCTACAAGCAGATTAGAAAGAGATTTGAAAAAATATGAAGATGATTTAAATTCTATCATGTTAATAATAAAGTTTATCCCAACCCCTGATTAGGCTAACCTAGATGATGTGCTTTCAAAGGTCAAAGAAATTTCTAGAAATGGATAAAAAGACATGGAGAATGACCTAGCTTGATTTCCTTGAACAATGTGCATACCACATCAAGATTGCTAAGATTACAAGTCAATTATGCCTAGACTCTCATGTCAAGGACCTTTTATTTAATTGTAAAATGCCTTTTGAGGCTGACTTTTGTAATATTTTATTGTAGAATTAAATTAGGATTGCTAAAACTTCCAAGGATGTGTTGGAATATGTGCCTCAATCCTTACTGACATAGAACTCCTGAAGGGAAAAGTCGTTGTGACATTGTTCATGTCTGGGTGACTAACTATTCTGAAGCTCTTAAAATGTTCCTATCGCTGTGACAAGGTTGAAGTCTTGCCGACAAGTCTATCGCTATGACTTTCTATGTTCGGCATGACCTTTTGGTGAATGGAAACCTTCAGGCGATAGTGTGTTCTTAACGGGTGTCGGGAAGACTTGGTCGAAGGGTCTATTGTCGGTATGTGGTCTCACTGATTTGGAATATCTCACCGACAGTATCTGGCTCTATCGGTGAAACAAAGGGTTTCGATAAGATGTCTCCGTGAGTATGAAATGTCTCATCGACAAGTGTCTTCACCGTAACATAAAGATCCTGGAGTGAGGTCTTAGCGATTGGAGGATGTCTTGTCAATAGCCTAAGGTTATCAGGGTAACTCAATAGCTTCGATAAGATGTCCTAGCGAACTTAAAATGTCTTGTCAATGATGAGATGCTTTCGGTATAGGTCTTGCTGAATGGTAGTCGTCGGTGTGACTTAGGACTTCAGTATGAAGTCTTGACGAAGGTGATAATTCTTTCCGACTACTGGGTGTTTCAGTATGACATCTTCGGTCGGTGTAAGGTCTTAGTGAAAGACTTAAGTCTCACCAACTCGGGATGACAAGGCATGCTCGGTGTAACCTCATGGTGAAAGACATGAGTCTTGCCAATATCGAATGGTCATCGATGTAACATAAAGACTTGGTGAGAGGTGTTGGGGAGATTGGTATGTCACACCAATAAGAATGTCTGTTCGTTGTGACTTATGGTTTTCAATATGAGTCTCGCCGATAAAGGAAACTCTTTCCGATAGGAACGAAATGGACTTCGATGGTTTCGGTATGACATGTGACACTCATTATGATTGTCTTGCCAACTATTGGAGACTTAAGTGGATATTGATAGAGAAACTTTGTGGCATCGGGGAGACACTGTTAGTGTCTCATCGATATGCCAACAAAGTTTGGACATTATTGACCGTGTGACCATCCTGTGTGGCATCCTGCTGGACCAATAAGAGGAAGTGGTTTTCAAACTGATGACGGTTGGTTTTTTGTAACTGTTGCAGCACTGGAAAAATAGCTTGCAGGGAAAAATCTGAAATGGCATGGAAACTTTCCTCGATGGAGATCTGGTGGATAAGGATGCACAGAAGGAAAAATTAGAATGTGATAAAATAAAAGCAGATCAATTCTAATTTGAGATTATGATGAGTTTATCGGATTGGTTGAGAGATTTTTTGAGAGAGTTTGAACAGTGAATGTTGTAGCTACTGTGAATTACCAGAGAGTTGTATCTTTGATTATATGTAATTGTTGTTACTGTAATACAAAGAGATTCAGCTTGGTGTGGTGGGTTTTTTCCCGTAAGGGTTTCCCACGTAAATTTGTTGTTCAGTGGCTTTGAGTATTTGCTCTATTTCTATAAATCTTTCATGTATGTCTTAATTAGATTGTAATTTGAAAAATTAAAAGCCCTGCATTGCATTCTTCCCTATGGTTTTGACATTAGGAAAGTGTTTCCGCACCTCTGCTTTCCTTACAAGTGGTATCAGAGCATGGCCAGTTGTGTTGTCCTTGTGAGTGGGTTGGGTTTTTTGTGTCAATCCTTTTCCAGTGGGAGTTTTGTAGAGTTCTGTTAGTTTAATTACAAATTAAGATGGCAAGCACATCCAGAAAGATGGATATAGAGAAATTCAATGGTAGCAATTTTGAGTTGTGGAAACTCAAAATAGAAGATCTGTTAGTGGACCAAGATCTTTGGACTGTTGTGTCTGAAACGAAACCTCAGGCCATGAACCAGGAAGATTGGGACCTGGCAGATAGAAAATAAAAAGGGCTAATAAGGCTCTGTTTAGTAGATTATGTTCTTCTGAATGTACATGAAGAAAAGACTGTGTCTTCCTTGTGGAAAATATTAGCATCTATTTATCAAGGCAAGTCCTTGGTGAACAAGTTGTTCTTGAGGAAGAAGTTGTACTCTTTGAGAATACAGGAAGGAGGGTTTGTTGTTGATCACTTAAATTCTTTTAACATGCTGATTGATCAGTTGACATATGTTGGTGTGAAGATTGAAGATGAAGATCGTTGCATGCTATTGTTGTGTTCTTTGCCTGATTCTTGGGATCATATGGTGATGGCCATTGGGAGTACAATATCCACATTCACAATGGAAGACGTTGTTGCTTCTCTATTATCATAAGAAATGAGAAGAAAATCTTCTGAGATGGAAAAGGAGGCTCTAGCTATCAGAGGTAGACCAAAGGAGAAAGGCAAGAAGAAGGACAAGAAGTCCATATCAAAATCGGAAGGGAGATCAAAGTCTCCTAGCAAGAAGTCCAAGGTGAAGTGCTAGAACTGTGGGCAACTTGGTCATGTCCGAAAGGACTACAAGGAGAGAAGAAGAAGAACTCTTCGGTAGTTCTTCTCATTGTAGTCTGAGATGCCTTCATTGCAGCCTTGGCTACCACGGGCATCAGATGATGTCTGGCTGATTGATTCTGGAGCATCTTTCACATGACATCTCATAGAGAATGGTTCACGAAGTATGAAGAGTACAATGGTGGAAAGGTGTACGGAAAGTGATTCATCTTTGGAAATTGTTGGTCGTGGAAGAGTCAGAATTCAATTCCCTGATGGAAGAGTGAAGGGAATCAATGATGTGATGCATATACCAGGTCTGGCTCGAAATCTACTTTCTATAAGTAAGCTGAATGATATCGGAGTGCAAGTCACGTTCTCTAGAAATGGCTGCAAGATGACTAGAGGGTCTATGGTGCTGGCTAGGGGTGCTCGAATAGGTACTCTATACAAATTGGATGCACTGGTTGTTCAATGCAACAGTGTCTTTGCAAAGTCACTTAAGGCTGCTCATGAAGAAAAGAAGGAAAATGTTCCTGATGGTGTAAACTCCATGGAGATTAAACTTTCAACAGAGAAGACTATGCTCTGGCATCATAGGCTAGGCCACATTGGTGAGAAAGGTTTAAAAACCTTGAAAAATAAAAACCTAGTAGAAGGGCTTGAAGATTGTAACCTTGAGTTTTATTTTTGTGAACATTGCATATATGGAAAGTAGCACCATGTTTCATTTTATTCCAGTCCTCACAAAACTTCTAGTTTTCTTGATTATATACATTCTGATGTGTTTGGTCCAGTGAATGTTCCTTCTTTGTCTAAATCAAGATACTATGTGTCATTTATTGATGATTATTCAAGAAGAGCATTTGTATATTTTTTGAAAAGTAAATCAAAGTGTTCAGTCAGTTTAAGGAATTTAAAAACCTTGTATAAAATTAGATTGGTAGAAAAATAAAAATTTTAAGGACTAACAATGGTGGTGAGTTATGTTCAGATGAATTCGAAAGGTACTATAAAGATCATGGGATCAAAAGACACAAGACTACACCTTACACTCCACAACAAAATGGAGTTGCTGAAAGGTTCAACAAGACAATAATGGAAAGAGCACGAAGTATGCTGAGCAGTGTTGGCTTGGAGGAGAAGTTCTAGGCTGAAGCAGTCTCTACAACATGTTACTTGGTAAATCGCTCTCCTAGCTCTGCTCTTGTTGAGAAGATGCCTTTGGAAGCATGGTCTAGAAAGAATCCCTCTCCAAGACATATTCGTGTCTTTGGCTGTGAGGCATATGCATATGTGCCATTTGAAAAAAGATCCAAGTTGGAAAACAAAGCTGTAAAGTGTATATTTATAGGCTATAGTGCTGGAATAAAAGGATACAAGCTTTGGAATCCTGAGACTGAGAAATTTTTACATAGCAGAAGTGTTATCTTTCGTGAGCTGAAACCTTCTACTTTGGATCTATAGTCAGAGAAGAAATCAAAAAATTAAAAGGATGTAGCAACAATTCCTCCAACACCAGATAAAGGGGGATTGAAAAATCAAAATGTACCTGATACTAAGGAGAGCTCAAGCAGTTCTGAAAGTTTTGATGAAGATGAAGTACCACCTCAGCCTCAACCTATGAGGAGGTCAACTCATGAAAGAAAGCAACTTGATAGGTATGAGTTTTCTTTAATTGAGTCTACTTGTTCCTATGCTTTAATTTCTAACACTGATGAACCTAGGACTATGAAAGAGGCATTTAAAATACTTGATTCAAATTCTTGGTTAGAAGCCATGAACGAAGAGATGGCATCATTAGAAAGAATGATACCTGGAGTTTGGTGCCATTGACTAAAGGCAGAAAAGCTATAGGCTGCAAATGGATTTTTAAAAAGAAAATAGGTCTGGACGACAGTGTGGAAAAATATAAAGCAAGGTTGGTTGTGAAAGGGTATTCCCAGGTAGAGAGAATTGATTATGGAGAAATATTTTCTCCTGTAGCTAAGTTGACATCCATTAGATTTATTTTGTCACTTGCATCTACGTATGACTTAGAAATTGAGCAGATGGATGTGAAGACAACATTTCTTCATGGTGATCTTGAAGAAGAAATTTATATGTCCCAGCCGAAGCACTTTGTGGAAAAAGGTAAAGAAAGACTAGTTTGCAAGTTGAAGAAATCTCTGTATGGTTTAAAATAGTCCCCTAGAATGTGGTACCAAAAGTTTGACACATTTGTTTTGTCATTGGGATTTGTAAGATCAAAATGTGATCACTGTGTGTATTACAAAGCTGAAAGTGATCAAATACTTATTATTGCTCTCTATGTTGATGATATGTTGTTCATAGGCAATAGTAAGCTAATGATTTCTGATCTTAAGTCTCAGTTGTCTGCAAAGTTCGAGATGAAAGATCTTGGTGCAGCAGGGTATATTCTAGGAATGGAAATAACCAGGGATAGGAAGAATAGAAAACTTTGGCTCAGTTAGAGGTCATCCATCCTAAGTTAATCATTATCGTCGGCCCAATCCATTTTCAATCTCAAAGTGGATTTAGTGCCGCAATCATCTCTTTATCATTTAGTCTGATCAATCAGCATCCTAAGTCACCTAGGGTAATCTTTGAATGGTGTTTAAAGTCCCTTTCGTCATCCTATCTGATTCATCAGTCAATCTTATCAATCATCAATCAATCCAATCCAATCGCATCAAATCGTATCCCTATCCAATCACCTTTGACCCAATCAATCTACTTCCATCTCGGAGTAGATTCGGTGTCGAGGTCATCCTTTAGTAATCAAATCCAATCATCAAAATCAATCCCATCACATCATCTGATCATCCTAATCTGAGCTTTAATTCAATCCCGATCTGAGCTTAACCTAAAATTTCAGCTTGACCTTTAGTCTGTTCCCATCGAAAACCATCCTCCATCCCTTTCATCATTATGAATCCTTATTCTCCATCAATAGTAGTCAAGGGAAACCCTAATTACGTCAACAATGATAATGAAAGTCTTGTTGATCAAGAGGTATACGACATAGATCCCCTTGACACTATCATTGCTAGTAAACTTTCTCCACCCACATTCCAAAATCCAATCACCCAATCAAGTTATCCCATCATGTCTTCATCTATGCCTAATCTGATCCTTATGCTACTGACAAGGGATGTCCATCATCCATCATATCAGCTAAATACCCATCATCCCCTTATCCTAGTTTTCTGTCACAATACCCCTATCTTGATCCCCCATCCACATCCTCTTATCTCAATCCTTCATCCACATGCACCCACTACCCTAATCTCCCATACCAATCACGGGCGGGCGTTGCGGTGGGCGGCGCAGACCGGGCAAAACCGCGATGGGCGCATCTTCCCATCCTAATCCACCATCCCAATACCTTTATTACAACATGCCACCCATATCTTCTACCAATGATCCATCGTCTATGTCATCCTATCCTAATTCCCCATGCCCATATCCTTACCTTAATCCTCCATCCAGTCTTAATCTTCCATCTAATCCTAGTCCACTAATCCATAAACCTTCATCCACTCCCACCTTGCCATCTCAGCCTAGCGTATTCAAGTTTCTCCAAGGACTTATAACAAGGCATCCCCACTCCCGCACATTGCCATTCATTGAACCATACCATCGCCACATCATCCATGGTGTTGGTATTGGTCCTTCCTCCATCCAACACCTATCATTGATATTCATCACATCCTTTGAATCCACTAAGTCCCCATCTCCTACCATCACATCCTCTGAATCCACTAAGTCCCCATCTCCTACCATCACATCCTCTGAATCCACTGAGTCCCCATCTCCTAACATCAAATCCTCTAAATCCACTGAGTCCCCATCTCCTACCATCACATCTACCAAATCCATTGAACACTCACCCCCTACTCTGAGAGTTGTTGAACCTATTGATGACACCCAAATCTAATCCACTTCTTCCACTCCTAGTATCCATTCCCAGGAATATTTTGAATCCTTCGTCCTTCCATCTTCCCCACTTGAAGAGTCCCCCCATGACTCCATTATCATGCCTCCCACACACGATGAGTCATGCCAAGAGCCTGATCCAAAGCATGCCAACATATCACCTCCTCCAGATCAAGATCCTACTATCCCATCTAGTCTACTGCAAGATCACAGTCCACCATCCATTCCATCCCATGATCCTCTTGACATTCAAGATTCTACCGCTCCATCTCCATCTCCATTGCATGAGCCTACTACCACAAAGTCAGATCCTATCATATCCCCTACTCCCTCTCCAGATACCACCCATCCAAATGCTGCTATCCCATCATCTCATTCTCAGGATCCCCCATCATCGCCTAAAAATGCTATCCCCACACCACTTGGATATCCCCTTGGTACTCTCACATTCTTCCATGGTGGCCTCCTTGTAGAAGAAAAACACAGTGTATATACCACCCATCATCCCCCACCTAATAATGGACTTGCATCATTTTTTCAGAATAACAAAAATCTTATCATGGATCGAATGCTCAAAACATGAACTATCAAGGAAAAGGTCTAGGCCTTCACGAGCAAGGTATTTTAGAGCCCATCCAAGTCAAAGAACAAATCTGCATGCAAGGTCTTGGATCTATTCCCCAAGACTCACAATCTAAACATGTTGGTACAACCTCTAGACATCCTCAACGAGCCTTTTCCAAAAGAAATGTCGGCTCTTCCCATTGCTCCACCAAATCATATGTTTAATCCCTCCTCCTCTATCGTGTCGCCTCAAAAGAACAACCATCGTATTCACTCCTTCATACGCTCCCATCCATCTTGGGTCCTTGCATCCCTCCATCCACCATATCCCATCCTTCATCTACTCCATCCATCTTGGGTTCTTATGTCCCTACACCCACTCCATTTACTTTGGGTCCATATATCCCAAAATCACCTCCTCCATCTCATCCTTTTATCCATCCAATTCCTATCCATGTCATCCATCATAAACATCCTAATCAGGATCAACAAAGGCACATACCTACACATTCTCCATCTACACGTAATCCTCATAATCCTACCTCCATCACTCCACATCATCCATCTCCTCACACCCATCCCATTGCTAGTACAAGCACTTTGGATGCTAGAGGAAAAAGGCATCAATCTAAACACCCACATGAATCTAAAGCTTCCCATGTCCCCTCTAAAAGACATGGTAAAGAAAAGAAAAACAAAATCCAAAATCAAATCTATAGCTCGCAAAGAGCCACCAAAGAAAAGATCAAAATCGTGTGGATCCCAAAGAAAAAAGACGCAATGCCATTAAATGAAAAATTTGTAAGAACATCCAAAGTTGCTCATCCAAAAGCTAATCCTTTTCATCCACCCTCTCCTACATCTATTTTGGGTCCCTATGTCCCAAAATACACTATTTCATCTCCTCCATTATCCCCGCATTCTCCATCCATTAATCCTTTTATCTTTTCACATCTACCACCACATGTGCCAATGTTGGTCCTAAACACGTCTCCCCATCACATATCCACCCCATCGTTCCATCCATACACTTTCCAACATCCCACCCATTATCCCACATATCTCCCCCATCAAATCCCTCTAATTCATCCTCTTGCATAATCCATTTATCCTCATAAGATTGTACCAACAACCAATAGTCGGTTTGAACATGGGCTCTTAATACCTGATATAGAACTTGATGCTTGAGTCCTTCACCCATATCCTTATCGCATGTCTTCTAAAACCACTTATTCGCCTCCCTATCTTTATCCATCTCCTTCTGCATGTTATCCAAAAATCCAGAACAGTCAAAAAATCTAGAAAAGTCAAAACTCCAAAAAAATCAACAAATAAAATAGTAAAGAGAAATAATCCATCCAATGGTGAAAACTTGGAAAACAAACACCTTGGATAAGTACCATGATGAAAACCTGGCAAACAGGCGTCATGCGTAAATCCCCATCTATACTTGGGGGCAACTTCCTGATTTGTGTTCCCTCCATCCGCTTTGCTTCCAGCTATGCACCCGTCTCCATCCTATACATCCTTTTCATTCATCCCCTCCATCCTCCTTATCTTACACATTTTGCTTGGCATATCTCACTTATCCCCATTCTTCCATCCTCCTTGTGATCTTGATAACAATGGGGCAAACATATAAGCATGCTTTGGACACCTCTTAGCATACATTCCCCTCACCTGCACACTATCCCAACTATCCTTCGCCCTCAATCTCCCTTCCTTATCCATGCATCTTATCTTCATCCATCTCACTCCTTTATTTTCCTATCCTTGTCTATTGCATCCTTCATGCCTCCTCGCACATGACATATCTAGAGTGGGGGCATCTATCTTCCTTTGTAATGTAGTCCTTGGAGACATCATCCATTCCATCATAGCATCCCTTCCATCTCCCCATCCTTATCTTCTAATGGCTCCCCACAATCCTTTTAACCTCCCTATCCTTATCCCCCTACCCATCCATCATAGCATCCCTTCCCTCTCCCCATCATTATCTTCCTGTCCATTTATCTCTATCCACATCACATATCTTAATCCCTTGTCATTACATACCCCTATACAATCCACCATCATCTATCTTATCAATCTATCATCAATCTATATGGCATGTCATCCTACCACTTCATCTTTGATGATTTGGATAACTATCCCATCCTTGAGCTTTGTGTCGTCACCATCCTTCGATCCAATCCCACAGGTCTATCTTGTCCCATCGTGTCAGTCCAATCATTTTATCCCCTTATCTAGGGTTATCTCATCATCTTTTATCCATCACTTGTCTTTGACCTTTCATCGAACTACGTTGCCCCTGTGCTTTCATGTAGGCAAGGTAGATCATTTGATCTGCCCCTGGGGTTCCATCATCGGTCTTTCTGCTTTGTCCATCTAATCCTTTATCATCTATCATTAGTCTTCATCTCTTGTTCCTATTTTTCTGTCCTATCTTGGTCATCCATCAAAATCTCCATCATGGTCT
>VDFB02339353.1:0-25108 GCA_007258455.2 Sequoia sempervirens | reverse complement strand
CATCATAATTCAATAGATTCAATAAAAGTGTTTTTAAAAGTTACTCATTTCTAATCAAATTCAAAGAGCATACACATAGGTGAACAAATTTTAGACAATGGAACTTTGCCATATTAGGTTTGTAATTTATAGCTTCAAATGTGTACATTATGTTTAAGCTCATAAATGTTGGGATCACTTACATACACACGAAAGTGAACCCATACTTTACACAATTAGACTCACATGTTAATAATTATTATTTGAGAGACTTTAAAATTATGACATCTAAACAAATATTTTTTTGACATTTATATAATGACATATTTATTAACATTAGAGTTAAAATATCTATGAATTTAATTTCTTATATTTTTATATTTATGACAACATCCTACATATCCCAATTCTTACATCTAAATTAATTTATTTTTAAGTGACCTAAATATTTGTCTAAAATATTTTTCATATATATATATATATATATAATCCAAATGCTCTCAAATAAAATTCATGTCAATTTCATAATGGTAAAATATTTTTAATTGCCTATTTTAAATTAGTTAGAATTATGCTCACAATTTCTTATTATTTTCTATTATACTTTTAGAATCATACAACCTTCCATAAACATTAATATCGTTATCTATCAAACTTTGAAAAGAATTTTAATGCATGAGAATAATCTATTTTTTTTCAAGTAATTTTTTAATAATATAAAATATATTCTTTTTTGGAAATCAAAATCTTGAAAAAAAAAAAATATAAACAACAAAGTTTACAACAATGCTCCCTCGAGTAGGGAGTGTTAACATGGTCCCACTTGTTTAGGATTGTAATTTATAGTTTCAAATAGGCACATTAGATTTAAGCTCATAAATGTTGAGATCACTTACATAACACAAAAGTGAACCCATACTTTACACTACTAGATTCACATGTTAATAATAATTACTTGAAAGACTTTAAAATTATGGCATTTAAACAAATACATTTTTTATACTTATATAATGACATCTTTATTAACATTAGAGTTAAAATATTCATAATTTTTTTTATTTTTTTTGGTAAAAAGCATTTAGGTTGTATATTACAATACATAATAAGAAAGATTACAATAATATCATATTGAAAGCGTTGTTGTCTATTGATTACAAAATTTGTCAGGACCAAAAAAAACATTGTCTCATATGAGAAGCTACCATAATAACTGGTATATGGTGTAATAACTTAGAAAGGAAACAACCAAAGAAATTACATAGTTACAAGTATCTGCTAGTAGCTTCATCAAAATGCTACCATATTACCCTAGATTTTCCAAAATATAATTGATCAAAATATTTGTCTAAAATATTTTTCCCTTATATATAAAATATGTATGCTCTCAAATAAAATTTGTCAATTTTATAATTGTAAAATCTTTTTTAATTATCTATTTTAAATTTGTTAGAATTATACTCACAATTCCTTATTATTATTATTATTATTATTATACTTTTCGAATCAGAATCATACAACATTCCATAAACATTAATATCATTATCTATCAAACTTCGAAAAATATTTTAATGCATGAAAATAATTTATTTTTTATAAAGTATTTTTTTAATAATATAAAATATATTCTTTCCTCGAAAATCAAAATCTTAAAAGAATTTTAACGCGTGAAAATAATCTCAGTACTTTTTTCAAAGTACAAAATATATTCTTTCCTTCGAAATAAAAAAAACTTTGATTATACCGGCTTATAGATGTATCATCAAAGATAGGCACAAGAATTCTAAACATGGTCCCACATATACCTAGATAATCTAAGACAAGGCCATCCCGCCTTTGGATAATTTAAACATAATAAATATTTATGTAGGGAAAGTTAAGATGGTCCCACATGTTAGGTTTGTGAGTGACATATCTCCACCAATCTACAAATATGCCACAACTAACGAGCGATTAACACATGTTTTTGCCTTTCACCAAAAAGACCCCGTGAAAAGCCTCCACGTGCATTGTAAGTTAGGATTCGGGTCCCACCCACACATGATCTCAACAACGTGGGCACGCATTATCGACAACATGGGAAATCACTCACTAATGTATTAATATGAATGAGGATTGAAATATTTTTAAAAAAGTGTGGGCGCCGCTTTAGGTACCATTCATAGATTTGTTGCAACCAAATCTACCACGTCACTTTGGTGTAAAAATACCATACAAATCTGCCCCATGTTTTTTTTGCCAGTTCACCTTTTTTGAAAATTACTCTTGAATTGTGGATAGCGAGCATTATTCGACACACAAAAACCTTTGATTGACTAATGTGGCATTGGGCCTTTATCTCTAGCTACCATGTGGAAAAGGTGCTCTCAATAGTTGTCCATCAACTCTTCTCTAAATCCCACCAAAAAATTTGGGTAATCAGCCCCACCTCAGTGTTGAAGATGTTGAAGGATCAAGAGGAGGTATATCCCTCTAGAAAGGGATGGAATGAGTTGAATCCACCCCATCACTAATGATGATTAGCTAGTGGTCTAAGCATCTAGTAGAAATATGATAAAAGATATTTATAAATGTATGTTAGGATATCCATTTATAATGGATTGTATTATGGGGACCTCTTAAATAAGAGGATCTGATTTCTTTAGTCAATAAACATTTTAATGGAAATAAAGTTGATGTAATTAGTCTTTTAAACGGTTGGAATGGTCAATGTTGTGATTGAACGCAACTCTATTCTCTTTCGAACATCAACACCAAGTCAATGTTGTTGAAGAAAGTAGTTCATCCTACCCTTTATTGGCTATACTATGTATTGTCAAAAGATAATCTAAGCCCTTTGATTAGGATTCCTAAAATCCTATATACATCATATAATGTAATGGTTCACTCCACATTTGTGTGTTGAAACTAGAAGGTGTCCTAATTTGCATCCCAATAAGTGAAGATGTTACAAAATATGTAATAGATAGAGGGACAACTAGAATTTAAGATATTTGAATGAGATTATCTAAGGTAGATCTCTGTATGTCTATCAATCTTCCCAAGGCTCCTAAAAGTCAATATTGCTCTTACGCCTTGTTCTATATACCTAAGAACCCTACAATCACTCATAAAGAAAGTAAAAGTCAAATTGATGTTAGGGAAATGAGAAAATTTATAATAAAACTTAGTTTTTAGCAATCTACTATGAGTTCACAACTTCCATAGGTAGAGAACATGTGTTCACCACTAGCAAATGTGAATTTATTGTGATGAATGAAACTTCATTGTGATGAACGAATTGACTAGTAAGTGGCAAATTCAAGTCATGCAACAAAATTCATTCACCATCCCAAAAAAAATAAAATGACATAGAACTTTGAAAATGCCCGATAATAAAAAATAAATGGCCTAGCCCTTTGCAAAGCATCATTTTTCATGCCAATGCCTAACATGGAGTGACCCAAGTATATGTCTAAATACCACATAGAGAGTATATCATCTTCTCCCTAATTATGTAAAATATATTGGCCAATAATATATAAAAAATGTACTTGATTTATTTTGGTTGTTTACTTTATAAGTGTGAGGTTGATGCAAGGAGACACACAATCATATGGTATTTTTGACCCTACAACAATAGTAAAGAATTATGCTTATTTTCATAATTCACTTTTATTTCTTAACATTACGTTGTATGTGATTGTTTGGCCTATTTTTGCAAGTCTACATGTAGGGCATTAAGCCAAAGCTAAGTATGGGTAAGTATATTGATGTTTGTAAGCCACATTTTTGGGAAATGGCATCCATCAAGTATTATGGAATGTATTTGCTTGAGGGGGTAATATGTAAGCGACCAAATTTGAATAGGTCTAGAAATGGAATGTCCAATAACCATTAAAAATCTAGTGCATGAGCATACATGGCATAAAATATCAAAAAATAAATTTCAATTGATGTCTCTAAGGGAGAATGTTGTGTCAACCTCCTAGGATTCCCTACATGTTTTCATTAAAATCCTTTTTCCATCTACCTAGTGTTTGTCTTTTCATTTTGAGCAAACAGTTATTTTTATCCTCACAAACACATTCACAATGAAAAACATTTTATTATCAAAGAAACAAACTTTTCACCTACCAATGATTTTGTAGCACTTATCTATCTATGTGATTTTTTTGAAATGAAATTTATTATCTTTAGTTCCTCACCAGTTTTGAACCTAGTTTATACTTGGAAATTCTCTCTTTGCCCTCAAAAGAATAAGTCTTTATTAATAGTCTACTTTTTCATGATTGAATGGTCCATGTTTCTTGATAGCTTTCACCTATAGCTTTGGATTGAGCATTTGAGACCACTAATACAATCTTTGAATCTTTTTCCAACTTGCAAGCCATGGTATAGACTCTATAATTTTATAGATATCTTCTTGGTCATTTTCCCATTGTGTGAACCTTTAGTCATTTTTTTAAGGTTATCACTAGATTGTGCATTGAAGGGATGAAGGTAGATTTTAAACTAAGGATATCAATACCTTCATAAACATGTTCTACATTTATGGCATTGCTAGCTCTAGGCTTGGACCTTCATTTAATTTTAATAGATTATATTTATCAGAGTCTAATGAACTAGATTTAGTTTAGTGGTTTAGTTTTCTTGATTAAAAAATTGTCTACTAAAAGAGTGTTTTTCAATAGAGTAGACATGGTTCATAAAAAATAGGAATTGCATATAAAATTTAGATTATTTTTATTTTATTTCATCCAAAGGTTTTGTTTCAATAATTTTATTAAAATATTCTTAGAGGAAATTATAAATCAAAGATATAAAAATGCAAAGACATGGTTTCTTTTCCTTCTTCTTCCAAGAGGATTTCCCCATAGGACTCTTTTACCCATCCTCTAGTACCCACCATCTACCTTCCACTCTTAGAAGTAAGGTGATCTAGTCAACCATACACTCTAACCACCACTATACCAACTCTTATCATTTCCCAATAATGATTCATCAATTCTATCTAACCAATGTGAACAATCATGTGTGCCCTATCTTGGTGTATATAGCAATAATTATAACATGAATTATAGTTATGTCATAGAATTGAAAGTACTTTAGAATGAATCTTACATGCATGGATATTTTAGGTTATAATGAGCAATAGATAAAATGGTTTTGATAAATTAATAGACCCAAGAACCCAAATAGGGTTCTCAAACCTTCTTTAGATAAGATAACTCCTAACTTGGGACATTATTTTAATGATCAAACATACTTAGAAAAAAGTTGTATTCAAGTGTGTTGTCACAATTATCCAAGGGGTGTCATAAAAAACCTATCCATAATACTATTTGTGACCATGATCCATAATAGTACAAGCACATATCAAGGATACAATGAATACTTAACTCACAACTCAACCACTTATCAAAAAATGCCTTATTGTATCATGAGGGTGTCAACTCATATCCAAGCTAATATTATACAATAATATATAAATTCCTTACAATTTACATAACCTTTTTATTTTTGTAGATCGACATGGCTAGTTTATATCTACAATACCAATTTCTAGTGCCAAAAATATCTGATATATAGTATGGAGTGGTTGTATAATACCATAAAAATCATAGAATACTTAAAACTACACATGCTAAATAAGAGGCTTTTGAATAATGTTAAAACATTGTGATGTGGAAAATTTGGAAGTGTGTATTCCCTTTTAAGCCTCCTTCTCAGTCCTTTGGACAAGCCTAGAACTCTATCCTAGGTTCTTTACCTAGTTTCCCCACTAGACAAAACTCTAAATGATAAATCTAAATTTATGCAAAGGAACACCAAATCCATTCTAAGTTCCTCCAATAACATAATAATGTTTTTCAAAGATCTTGTGTCTTATTTGTTTCCTTGAGCTCTCTTAAAGGAGTACTACTCACATGCCAAGGAAAATATTGATTGAGTCTTCAAATTCTAGATTCTTTCTCCACCACATTAGCATAGTGGACTAAAAGACATGACACTCTTTGAGGGTTGGGGATGAAATGATGTATCTTCAACCACACTATACAAGCCTCGGTAGTGGGATGAAGGCCACACTTCCATCTCTGAATGGAGCTCAAAACCAAAATCCCTAGTATTTAAAAGGTTTTACCAAAATAAACAATCAAATGTTGAAAGTTTAAAATTTCTAAACACTCACTCCCGCCTCTTTTGATAAAGTCAAACATTATGTGGGTTATGTGATAATGAGAATAGTTTAAGGCTTGAGATAGGTTAGTATAAATACATTAGGTGTCTTTAAACTTGCAAACTTCATCGAGTATCACATTGAATATCATGTGTATAATCTTTACTAATATAAGTCTCAACCTACCAAAGATCCTATAGTCTAAGAAAGGTACCAATAATTCAATCATGATTATTCAACAACACCAATTGAGGAAATAGTAACTTGGTGATTGGTCAAGTGACCAATGACCTAGAGTGTAATACCAATATAATATGACCTATTTAAGCACTATTTACCTTGTCCTCTACCCACAATGATTCTTATTCATGACATCCTCATCCTTCATAGTATTCTCCCTACAATCAAGCACATAATACAAATATGGATCAATAATGAATGGGTCAATAATCTATCATATATCCAAAGTATAAAATCAATAATTTACATTAATTATAAATTAGCAAAAAAAGAGATTTTAAATTATATTTATCATAACCCTAAACAAATCAAATTAATTAGAGGCTAATCTAAACCAAATTAATCATCTATGACAAGTGCATATCATCATAGCATATTGTCCAAAAAAATATGCAAATACAATAATCAAAATTCATATATCACAACAAAATTCTAATTAATATTAATTATTTAAGTATGAAATATATCAAGACACTATAAAAATATTGAATTTACTAAAAAACTAAAAATTTGAATGCTTTGGATCACATCTACATCTATCAGTAGATTATATAGATCAAATCTATGTATATTAGTTCAACTATATAAAAACAAAGTCACTTTTATGAATATATGCTCATATATGCAAATTTCAAGAATGAAAAAATATATATCATATGTTAGTTATACGATTTTGATGATTTTTTGAAATATAATTATTTACAAATAATGTGTGAGAAAGGTGTCTCAACCTTATATCCTAATGTTAAATATAATTTATGAGCTATAGAGATTGTTTTTGGCCTTGAAAACTACAAAAATAGGTTGTAACTAGCTAAAGCTAGCTATGGTGATGTAGAGCTCTTTGAGACCTTGAATTTATAAAAATAGGCTAAATTAAGTTTTTAGATAAAAATCTATGGCCTCTAAAAGTTAAGCTTCCACTTCAAGAATCTAAGAGCATCTATGGTACATAAGAGAGCAACTGTGAGAGGGAGTTACACATGTTGACAACCAATGCCCTCTTCCCTTATGTTTTAGTCCCATGACAACTAGGTTGTCCTTTAATACATCGAATAGTATGTAAGATGGTCTATTTTACATGAAAGTTGGCAAAAGATGTGACTTGGCCCTAGTTGTATCACTGCTTATACCCAAAAATTGATACTAACCCTCAATATTATATTTATCGTCTTGACTAAGGTTTGTAAGTGTAAATTTAAATATAGATTTTTTTTGCACCCATAGATCTAAACTTTTAAATGCAAATTTTCAAATTGGGTCCTTTCCTTCTCTTTTCACTAGCATTATGAGCTACCTAAATTATAAATAGTTCCAAAATTACATGCTATATTGGTGTATTTAAAGATCAACCCTAATTCAAACTAAATCATTTGGAATTTAGATCATAATCCATTAAGAAAATATAAAATTATATTTGCTAGAGGATAAAATAGATTCCATCAACATTGCATCATCATCCTTGAAGCATATTGCATGCTTACCTATTATTCTCAACCTTGGTTAAACTCCATTAAATTGGTATATCGAAGGACCTAATTGAGACCCTCACAATTCAATAGATTTTGTAAAAGTGTTCATAAACATTGCCCATTTTTATCAAATCTAGAGATTTTACACAAAGGTGAATAGGTTCCAAAGAAACTCTTACCATATTAGTTTTGTAAGTTACAATTTCATATTTGTGCATTAGATTTACATCCTAAGTACGAAGATCACTCATGCATAAAATGAAATGAATTCATACTTTACACAATCAAATTCACAAGTCAATAATAACTATTTTATGAGTTCTAAAATTAAAACATTTACATAAATGAATTTCACACATATATAATAATCTTCATTAAATATCCATACATTTAATTTTTTTTATTTTTAATTTATTTAAACTAGATTTCAACTCTTATATCTAAAATACTTATTTTGTTTTGACAATTTAGATGGGTCTCTCTTTTAAAAACTATACTTATAATTCCTTCTCCTTAATTATTTTTTACTTATACAATCCTACAACCTACCATAAATATTAATATCATTAACTATCAAAATTTTAATTTTTCATATTGTTTTTTTTTACACTATAAAATATACTTATGTCAACTTTGTAGCTGTTGAACTTTAATTATCGTGATCATTAAGATTCATTTCAAATGAAAACTTAAAACAAATTAAAACTTAAAATACGTTGTTTAAACTGAAATCTCTCTGACAACATGGAGACCATTTCTTTAGACAAGAAAATCATAGTTGTGACATCTGCATCGAATTGGGCCTTGGATTTTCAGGTTGTAGTCACTTCACAAACATACCGACCTAATTTTTGTGTTAAGGAAATGACAAGAGATTAGCTAGTTTGAAGGCACTGGGGCATCCAACAGAAAGGGATGTCTCTCAAACAGATGGGTAGTCAAATATGAAACTAAATGAAGTAGATGTTTACCACAATTTTGCCACATGTCAGGATGATGAGTGATTTTGCAATAAATGTGTCCCATTTTGTTGCCAACTCACCCTCTTAGAAAATTATCCTTGAAATGTGGTCATTGATGCAAAACACTTGTGTCCAACATGTAAAGTAACCCACAGCCACATCACACATTTGCAGAGGATCCAAAGATCACCCTCACCACCCAAATTAGTCCACAGAAATATAAAAGACAATCAAATGGTGAATCATTGAAAGAATGTTAATAGGAACATATGACCAACACAACCATTTACACAACTAAAGGAAATTTAGACAACACAATTCAAGAAAGTTTATTAATTTCTGATACTTGATTAGTTTTTGTTTTTGGGCTGTTTTTTTTTTTTAATTATTATTAGTTGTGTGTTTGTTGAGCCTATTTAATTTTATTTAATTTTTGTTTTTTTTTCATATTTTATGATATTTATTTTATCGAATTTTTTAGTTATTATTGTGTAAAAAATTCTAGATTCTGATTTAATCTCATTTTTTGTCAATATTAAAAATAATTTTGTGATTACTAAATGTTCAATAAAAAATAATGACTCATGAAAATAACAAGTGACAACAATAAGTTCATCATGGTCAAATCAAACTAGATTGGAGACCTTGACCATTGTCACAATGACTTGTAAGTGTTTGAAAAAATAAAATCAACACAATCATCGGGTGATCCCACAAAGCTGGTTTACAATTTCTCGGAGGAATTGATTTTTGCTTCAAAATCACATATTTTTAGAAATTATAATGATTTAAGCCTTAAAAAGTTCCATTTAAAGCATTCCAATTGAAGATGGCTTGATCAAATTGCCTTAGATCAAACCCCCTTGGATAGAACCCCGCTAGTTTTAAACCATACCTATAATGGAGTCTCCTTTACACCTATCAAAATGCTGATAAAAAACCACTTTTGATTTAACTTTTGGGGGATCAAATGAATTTACTTAAAATTTATATTTTGTAAGTATTTAGTCCTTATTATAAGCTTCCCAAAAAGTATAAATTTAAATAAATTTAATTTTATTATTACATTTATTTTTTATTTCTTGTGAATTTAGGTTTTTCACCAAAAATCAAGCTCTTTGTTTTGCATAGGTGGAAAAATAGCAGATTATAAAAAATAAAAATAAAAAAATGAGTGCACCAGATATTGAAGTCCTTGATCCAACACACAATTTTTTTTTGAATTTTGATACATACAAAAAATGTTATGCATTATACGGTCACGCTATGTCTGAATTGTAATTGGTTTGACTTCGAAACTTGATTAAAGAACAAATATTCAATAAAAAACTATCTAACAAAGTGGAAGCACTAGATATTAGAGTTACAAATCTAAATTCGAAAGAATTAGAATTTTATCCTTCATGGAAAAAAAATTATGTGTTATACGGTGAGCGTCACTTTTTTAAAATGTTGTTTTCTAAAAAAACTAGTTTTTGAGGGAGATGGAAAAAGAAGTGCAATTTGATTCCAAATTTTTTGAAAAGAATATATTTATAATCTATAGACAAAATTTCACGAAACTCTAGTTTGCATCATCTTCAAATTCCTCATGGTTTAGCCGTTATAGGTGCCTGAAAGTGAAGATTTAGTTAAAAGAAATTATTTCAGTGTCCAGTTTGGCCAAAAATTGTAAACCACTATTGTGGGATCACCCCATCATACCTTGCAAGTGATCACCAACACAAATTAAACAAGGTTTGATGCAAACATCACAATCTAGAGACATAGATATAGGATACATGAATACTGCCAAAGCAAGCTAAGAACAATTCAAAAATACAATAACTCCACCCATGCCAACCTCTAAAGATAACAGAGGTCAGCAAAGCAAGCCAAAGACCCGCCGTTGATAATTTTTCATCATCTTCTGGTCTTTTGGTTTATGTATCACCTTATATATTCTTCGTTTGTAAATCTCTCTTGTGGTCTCTTAGTTTCCACATCACTTTACTGCTTACATCTATTTCTAGTTTGTTGATGTCTATAATTCACATTCTATTTTCTTGCTCTCTCTGTCTTGATAATGGATTGCGTAGTGTGATTCAAAATGATTATGATAAAAAAATATTACACAATACAATCCAAAAACACTCATATTGTAACACCCCACCATGCAAACCCCAAAGGAGCTAATAAAGACGCAACAATTTTTTTTTAAAGAACATAATAACTTACTTAAGTATTCCAATATTACATTGTTCTAAGTTGCACAACTAAATCCCTTGGGGTACACGAGGACATTACTACACTAACCCATAACAAAGATAATAGATTAAACGATAATTAAACAATTACGTAAAACCATTCATTCTCACATCACCATTTAACACATCCATTAACAATAACCACATTAATACCATATGTACATATGACAATAATTGAAGTTATAAAGATATAAAGTGTTACATATTTTGACAGATATAACACAACATAATCAACTATTACAAATGATAGTTCCTGAATAAATACATGGCCTGAATATACATTACATCAATATGATAGTACAACACGATGAATATATAAACAAATTACATCAAGGTCATCCCATCATAAGTGGAAGATGATACATCAATGAATACATTACATCTGAGGTATAAACATACATCTGGTACAAAGAACACTGGATCAATAGCATCTGTCAAAACCCTGCAATAAAAGATACATCTGCAACCAAAAGGGAACCCAACGGGGTGCGAAGCACGTTCCACCCAACCACCCTCGTGCTGGGAGTAGACAAGGAAGGATCCCCGACCAAGCACGTCCAACAATAACAAAAGACTAACTCCATACAAAATAACATAGTAACACTAGACAACACTGAAGACTAAACAACGACAAATCACCAAATGACATAACAATGGACCACTTTCAAACCTTAACATTAAATCACTTTATAGATTATACAACAGTAACTCATGAAAAACACATCATCAATAACTCTCAAGACATAATATCAAAGGACTACTTCCAAAACCAACGAATGACAAATCAATAAACCACTTCCAGAGGACTTCAATAAATAACACAAATGGAATGTTAGAGGAGAGTGTCATCGCATGGCTTAACATGGATTATCCAGACATCCTATCACAAGGTGCCACCTCCATCTATGGTTCTCTTGACAGCCTATCTCAAGGCGCCACTCCATAGGGTTACTCATGCGGAATCGTTAACCTTTCATGAAGACAAGGCAATGACCTTGCCAACCACGGCCTTCTAGATCCCCTTTAGTCTGTGATAGCACTAACAGGAAGACGAGGCATCACAATTATAATATTAATGTTTAATCCCACCCACGGTTTATTACTTAGGTTATCACTAATTAATCTAACTCTATGTGGGTTACCCTGACATCCCCTTTATTTGTCGGCCCCCACTATCTAGAGCCACTCTCTCTAGACACTCAAGCACATAAATACCCAACACAATAGGATTGTACCACAAGAAATATTGAACCAATCATGTGGATCCTTTGCGAGGCATAACCATCTCGCCAACACATATGAACACATCCACAACACGGTACAATCTGAGTGCAAACTAATTCACAACCATGGTCAAACATAGGCCAAACATCAAAATACGAGATCACAACTAACATCAGTATCCCACCTTTGGAAACCCTTAACAATAACTTAAGCTCCTATGAAAGATAAGATAAATCTAGGGTTTTCCCATGCGACACAAAAGAACAATGAAAAGAATACTACAATAGACTTACAAATACTCTCAAGAATATCAATTATGTTTAATCCAAGCCTTATTAAATATTTCCATTACAAAATGACTCCAACAAATAAATAAAATAATTACCCAAGAAAACTTCATCTTATATAAAACACCTAATTTATCTCTAACTTTCACAATTACACTATCACATCGCAACTTTAAATTATATAATTGTTCATATTCTCAACATATAAAACCCCTTATATATATAACATATATTCAAATTATACATTTTAAAAATAAAAGATATCATAATAAAAATTGCTTTTATAATACCCAATAACCTAACACACACACACATATATATATACATATATATTTTTAAATATATACATATATATTTTTAAATATATACATATATATTTAAAAATATAAATATATATATATATATATATAATCCAATAAGAAATGAAACAAATTTAAATTAACTAAAACTGAATGAGAAATATTTTTTTTTTAAAAATGCGTTAATAATAATCATTTCGCACGGCCCCCACGCAGCAGGGAGGTACTGCGTACCTCCCAAGAGAGGTACCGCGTACCTCCCAAGGGAGGCCGCAACCCCCACTAGGCTGCGCACAACAACCTATGGCTGTTGTGCGCAACCCAATGGCTGTTGCGCAGTACCTTGGGGTCAGGGGCTGGTACGGCAACCGCCGTCCACTCCCCTTCCCCAAATTTAATATACTTTCACTTATAAAATTTTGTTTTATAATTTTATTTTTATATATTTTATTTTATTTTCCATTTAAATTTTCATTTAACTTTTATTTTTATTTTTCTTATATATATATTTTAATACGATTTCATATTAAAACGACCTCGAAACTAACAACTTCATAAATATTATGTACATAAAATTTCGTAAAACATATATATATATATAATTTATTCTTTTCACATAATGAAATTAACCCAATACTCAATTAAATATATATATATATATATATATATAGATATATTATTCAATACTCTCAAATACAAAATATGATTTTTATTCTTTTCATATAAAATGAAATCACACAGTACACAAGACTTATATATATACATTTAAATAACTCAATCAGAAAAATAACATATATATGTATATTTAATTTTGTATAATCTCTATATATATATATATTTAACCAGAAATTTAGAACAACAATCTAACAACATACTTTTTTTTTTATAAACCCAATATAGATCTAACATGCAAATTCGACCTTCAATCAAAAATATTTTTTGTTTCAAAACAATAATTTTCACTAATAAACTATATTGAAGAATTTCAAAAAGGTTCTACTAAAGTTTTCCACAGAAGACTCGAGAGTTTTAATACAACCAAGTTTTCAATTCACAGAATCATTTTCAAAAGAAATAGAGAAATATATTTTCAAAACATAGCAAACAGATATTGTTTAAATAACAACAAAATAACAATAAATTACAGAAGAAAACTTGGAGTCCTTCGTTCGATGTAGAATCCCTTCTGTAGCCTCCTCCCGATTTCCTCCTGCAGATCTCTTTTTGAATCTAACTTTCTTCAACCCAATTATTTTTCCCAGAAGCCAAACAAACTATTTTTCTTTTCCTTTCTTTTACAAAACAAAACAACAGAAAAATCTCCTATGTGTGAATAACTCTCTCCTAAAAATAATAAATCAAAATAAATAAAGCTCTCCTGCTTTTCCTCAAAAATCCTCTCTTTCTCATTGGTCCTTTTTCCAGCTTTTAAAAGCTCAGACTTATCTACCATTTTTAATTAAAAGTAATTTATTTTCTCAAAACATTATCCACACAAAATTTTCTAATTTAATATTAATAAAAAGATAATATTTAATTATCCTCATCAATATTAATTTAATTTAATTTCTTACACTTTAATTAATTTAAATACTTTTTAATTTACAATATATTTAAATTTAACATTTTTCTAATTCATAGTTAAATCAAGTAACAATGCAACGTTAATTAATTTTCTTATAAAATAAGACCAATTAAATAAACACTAACCATAAAATAAATACTCAACAATCAAAATACATAACAACAAGGACAAAACTTCAGTCATGACACAACAACTTACAACAGGACGACAGACTTGGGACGGGGATACTTCCAAATCTACTCCCTTTTTCAACATTTTACCCGTTGAGTTAATTTATTGCTCGCCTTGTCCTGCCGAAGCAGGTGGAATCGAGACTTATTCCTGCAAATCCTGCATCCAAATAAACGTCAAGTAGCACATGTATATATATAATCAAACATCCTATCGTGAGAAGGAATTGTAGCGTAGCAGGGCACTAGTAAACAAGTGGTGCTACACTGTCCTCTCACCTAAGCTATACTAACAATTACAATATCAATGATAAAATAACATTTTAAACAAATTGATCATATGATAACATGATTACTTATCTACTGCATCATAGTGTAATATGGAATTCAATTAACATCATCATAGAATCATCACATCGACATATATAACATTAAGGAGAAACCACTGCATACACAAATAATCTAAACACCACGCAAAGTATCATATATCATAATAATGTCACAAGCAGCAAACAACTAAACTACGCATCCACACACACTAGGTCAGTGAACTAATCACCATCACAAATCAGTATCACACTAACATATAAGAGTAACCAATAGAAGCAAAAAGTATCAGAAACATGGGGGTATTACACATATCATGTTGATTCCTCCTTCCATCACTCGTACATTTTGTACATGTTTGTTTTAATGTTTTCTCTCTTTTGGAGAGATTTTTTGCTATGGGTTTTTCTCCTTTACTTTTTTGTGAGATATGTTATACATGGTTCCTAACAAGGCCTTGTTGTTGGGACCCATCTTTGCATTTTTGCATTTGTTTGTTCCTTCCTAAGTTACACTTAAGTAGGATGTTGATGTGAATAATGTATATTATCTATTTGGTTCCCATCTAGCTCCTATTCACACTTACTTTTAAGTTTACTTAGGGATCTTTTATATATATATTTTTTTTGTCTCATGTAATATTATTGTGAGACTTGTCATAATATTATGTTGTATATAATATAAAATTTATTTCTTACTACTATCTTGTGAAAGGTTATTTTTAGTTTTGCAAGTAATCTTAACTACTTGAGTCTATTGTGTGACTCTTACACATTCAAGAATAATCAATTGCCAATAACAAATTTCTTCAAGATTGCTAGCCTTAGGCATGAAATTAATATTTCCTTTAGTTATGAGATACCCTAAATAACCAATGGAGAAAGTTGTTTGGTAGACCTAATAACTTGGTTAAGACTAATTGTATCCCATTAGGCTTTATACAATTCACATGGAAAGTTATCACATCCAAGAGCTTTATCATTGGCCATAATGAAAGTTTCTTCATGAAGATCTTACAAAGTGAGGTTTGGTAACATAAGCCTTGCTACAAGGTGGAAATCCTTGTAAAGGACCATATTCACACACTATTGAATTTCTTGATTGACTTCAGGTGAAGGCAATTGCACTTGGAATACTCATCAATGATTGTGAGTGAATGCTTGAAGAATGACAAGAATTTTGATGAGAACTTGCTAACCTTCTTTGATTTGATTAACTTTCATAAGAGATCAAAATTAAATGGATTAAAAACTTGGAGACCTTATCCCCACTTTTGGAATTGGTTGAAGTATATCGCACCATTTATGACAATTATCATGGTGGAGTTAATTTATTTTGTCTACTAACCTTTTTCATATGTTTCAATATAGTTATGCATTCAATGTAGAAAATTAGCCATATTCTTTGGAATTTTCTAATTCATTAAAACATGATTTTAGTTAGATTAGTGGTTATACCCCAAGACATCAAAACAAATAGAAATATACCAATTTTCTATTATTTTGTCAACCACATTGGAAATCAACTTTAACTCTAATATGTCAAACTTAGGTAAAAAATTCAATGCAAACTAACTTTTCATAATGTCCGGTAATTGATTCTTGTCACATTTTCTCATGAACACAACAAATCTACCCAAGATCTAACATCAATCATTTAATCACAAAATGAGGAAAATGAATAAATAATTTATGTATTCAAATTATGGGGATAATTTACAAATAATAACATACAAATATATAAGCCTCTTGGATGCATGAATTAAGGAGATGGCATTTCCAAGAGGTTTTAGTTAGCTCTCAATCACTCACAATCAAGAATTAACTTAGTCTAACCAAGTAGAGGCGGTCTTGACTAAATAGAGGTGGCATCTAACGATCATCAATCAAGAATTGGAAGTAGCAATAGCACTTGTGAACCTCAAGTCAAGGTGAACTTGTGTCATTATTGAAATCAAATAGATGTTGATTATGCTTCCCACACTAATCGCTAAAAGGAGATATGTGCAAAAATTAAACTAATCACATAGTAATATACCATAATATAATGACTTATGTGAGGAAAACCCTTTCAAGATAAAAAAATTGCACTATAAATAAACTAAATTTATTTCAATAATCAAAGGTTACAATACACTTGCAAATTCTAATCATGTATGTAGTATCTCCAACCAAAAATATTGAGTAGCTTTGACACCATAAAAATTCCTATAAAACTCACTATCAAAATCTCCACCTCAAGCACCCAATAAATAGAAGATTAAATACATAAAACCACCAAATGTAATTAGGAAACCATGATATAAAACTACCCAAAATTTTCACCCAAATCTCTACTTAGAAATCGAAAACCTAAATCCCAAGATGAGTCCATAGTTTAAAATAGTATATTCCTTCCACCTGTCATAATCTCATCATAATCTACACACCAAGTTGGGTGCTCTATTTTTAATACATTATATTAATTCAAATATTATTTATGGCATGTTATAACACATGTCATAAATTGGTTAGAAAGTGTAACTCCCTCTTAAAACTGTTTTATGTGTCATAGATGTTTTTATATTTCCAATGTGGGAGGCATAATTTCTAGTGGCCATAACTTTTGATTTGAGAGGATGATTGGACCCATATTTTTTAAAACTATAGATCTCAAAAATATCTATGTGTTAGGAATCTTAGAATCGATACCAAATAACATAAAACTATTTTTGGGTCCTAAAACAACCTCTATAGCCCAAAAATTGAGCATTTATTTTATAGCCTAAAAATTATATTTTTTACATTCTAAACATTGGCATAAAAGTTGAGATACCTTTCCTAACATTCTACCACTTTTCAAACACCTTGCAAGAGTAAATGGTGTACCTATATAACCAACTAATTGTTAAAGGGTTGAGAAGCCAATAGACTCATAACACCAATTGAAATTTTTTATGCTCACTAGCTTTGTCAATGCATCTACAAAATTCTACAAATTGATAGCTTTATCCAACATCACCCTCCCATCCTCTATGATGACCTAAAAAAAATACTATTGGTCATCAATCTACTTCATCCTCACATGAAAGATCAAGTTCTTTACTAGACATATGACACACTAGCTATCACATAAAACTAGCTGATCTTCAAGCAAAGATATTAGGTCTCATGTGCGATTTTTCTTCAATTCAATAATATCCTCATCCATAAATTCTCTCCAAGACTAAAAATAATCCTTACCTAGTACCTCCATATTTTTAGGCTCATTCTATGTTAGTAATTAAATAAAAAATACACTTCTAGTTACAAAGATTATAATGTCTAGTTGTTGTCTATGTCAAGTGGACCTCCTCAAGAGCTAAAGTGGAGTTTATATCTCCTCTTTATAACTCTCGATACTATCTAATCTCTCCTCTTCTTTATCTCTTTCATGGGATTTTGGATCAACCTTCTTGATTTTGTGGATAGTTGAACCACATTTTTATTTTCATCCTTATCTTGCTACAATATTATGGAACAAGGTTTATCTTTTCCAAAGATAACATTCTTCCTATAAAGACTTTTTCATCCACAAGATCCCAAATCTTATAACTTTTGACACTAACACTATAGCCAATGAAGAAACATTTAATAGCCTAATTCTCCAACTTATACTTCTTATCCCTAGGCACATGTCTATATGTCTCACAACCAAAGAATCAAAGATGTCTCAATGAAGGATTTTTACCCAACCACGCCTACATAGGTGTCTTCTCAACAAGCACTAATATAGAAGACGTATTAACTAGGTAATGGGTGTAATGAAGGAAATCTAAATCTTAAAAAATGATAATAAACTTCCTTTGAGAGTAAATTTTACTTATTACACTTAGATAAAATTAACAAGCTAAAACACTTGAAGAGAATGAACTTATGAAAATATCTAAAAATAGAAAAAAAAGTTGATAATAAAAATAGAAAATATAGATGGTAAAGAACTTGGAGTCTAAAAGAGGAAGTCACTGGCAAGGATGCTAGTGTGTCTCACAGACGTTTGTATGTTGCATTGTCGTCTATATGAACAATGTGTAGAAAAATGCTCAAAATTTATGAAAATATGACTTTACAATTCACCTAACTTGCAAAACCCAAAATAGAAAACACACCAACAAATACTGTATAATGAAAATACAAGGAAATAAATAAAGTAATAGGATCTAAATGATTTAATAAGAGAAACGATGTTACACTCCATTAAATATTGTTACTAAGTTACTTTTACCTTCACGGGTAAATAGTGTAATACCCCTCATGTTGTTGTTTGGACTTGATATTTTTTGTGGTTTTGCTTGATACTTTGAGACTTTTATAGTTACTGTTTATTGGTTGGATTGGTGGATTGGATAGTTTAGACTACTTGATGACTATGCTACTTTATTTGATGGCATGGATGTTATGATATGACATTATGGTTACATTTGATTTGGTGATGTTTAATTTGATTTTAGTAGTATATTGTGATGCAGTGGATTAGTAATCATTTTATGATGATATGATGTGATCAGTTTAGTTTAGCAATGTTACTTTATACTTGATGTTGTAATTGTTATTATAGTTTTGGTGAGGGGACAGTGTAGCACCACTTGTTTGTGAGTGCCCTGCTATGTTGCGATTCCTTCTCACGATGTGATGTATTTGATTATATATATATATACATGTTGTACACAACCTTGTTTATATGCAGGAATTATAGGAGCAAAGTCACGATTCCACCTACTTCGGCAAGACAGGGCAAGCATCAAATTAACCCAATGGGCATGAAGTTGAAACAAAGATGACAAGGAAGTCACCTAGTCCCAAGTTTGTCAACCCATTTTTATGTTTAGTGGTATTGTGTGTCTTTGACCCTTGTCGTTTTTGGAATTTTATAATAGTTGTTTTGTGTGAGTGTATTTATGTTATTTATTTTACGTTGGTGTGTAGTATGATGTAATTTAAATAATTAAATGATTAAAATAAATTTTAACAATAGTTATTGGAATAGTTTTTATTATAATATAAAAGTATTAAATTAAAAGTCATGTAATTTATTAAAGATAAATAATTTGAAAGGTGTAAATTAAATTATTTAAATTGGTATTTAGATAATTTAATGAAAATAGCATGTTGAGGATAATTAATGGAATAAAATAATTAAATAAGTTAAATTGTGTGAATTGCAAGTATAAATTAGCAAAATTGAAATTAAAACAAAAAGTGTAGCTCGAATAGGAAAAAAACAAGAAAAGAAAGAAAAGAAGAAAAGGACCAATGAATGTTGAGATTTTTGGCTAAAAGCTGGTGAAGAAATAGAAAACTTCTTTTAATTCTGATTTTTGAGTTTTCGAAAAAGAAGAAGATATATTTTTATTTAATAGGAAAAAGGAGAGGTTTTCATTCATTGGGAAAATGGACAGAAGCTTCAAAAAAAATATTTAGCTCTGTAAAATTGTTTTCTCTTTCATTATTTCTGGGGAAAAACTTCTATATAAAAAAAAAATAGCTTAAAATTTTGATCAAAGAATTTGGTGGAGACGTTTGTAGAAGAAAAGAGAACTCTTCAAAAAGGCTAGTTGGAATCGAAGGAAAGCTTCATCAATTCCTCAACAAGCACAGGACTCTAGGTTCCTTTTTGACCTTTTATTGTTTGATAAATTTGAATTAGCAAATATGTTGTTTTTGCAAACGAAAAATCTTTTGAGGTTCTAAAAATTGTTCGGTAACAGATAAGTGAAAAAAAATTATTTGAGTCTCTGAAAATGTTTTGTATTCCTATAATTTTGTTTTGGAGAATTATTGCCTCTCTGAAATAGATGGATTTGTGTATTCATATATATATATAAAATATATATATACACATATTTGTGGATATATACATATATATATAGGTATGTGTTATAAATATATATATATATAAACAAATATAGTTTTTCTAGTTTCTACAGAGTTATGTTCTTGGTGATATACATATATATATATACACACACACACAATAGTGTTTATATATATATATAAATGTTATTTGAAAATTTATCCCCTTCTCGGGCCGTACTTTATACGGACGGCGACAGAATGAAATTTCGCCCACTGGGTGGGGCTCGGCCTTGGCCGTACCCCTGCCCAGTCGGAAGTAGTGATGGTTGCGTACACAGTCAAGGTGACTGCCACAACAGTCCATCGGACTGCTGTGAGAATTCCCTTCGACTGCACGCGGCTGTGTGATTATGATTGGCTTTTCTTTCTTTAAAATAATTTTTTTATGTTATTTAATATATATATATTGTCAGTAACATTTTTTTTTAAAGAATTTATAACAGAATGAAAAAAAAAATATTAATAACCAGAATGTGTATATATATATGTTATATATATATATATAATTATATTATATATATATAATTATATTATATATATATATAATTATATTATATATATATAATTATATTATATATATATATATAAATAAGATATAAATATATATAGATATATAGTTATCTTTTATGAAATTATTATTGGAAATTGGAAAAATCATATACCAGAATTATTATTATGTTTTATTTCAAAATTATTTCATCGAAAATGGATTTAGTTATATTGTTTAATTGTGAATGAAATAAAACAAATTGTGGTATTTAGAGTTTGTTTTGTAATACCCATGTGTATATAATGTTATGTTAACTTGCATTGTGGAATCTTGTAAAATTGATTTGGTTATTTTTCTTTATTGTTATGTTATTGTTGTAGCTTTACCGATGTGGGAACCCAGTTTGTTTTAGGAACCCGTTTAAGGATGCTGTGAACTTTAGGCTTTCAGAGGCATGGGATATTTTTTAGTCGATGTTTCTCTTTTTATGTGCTCTTGATGTGGCCAGTTATTTGGCATCATTATTTTGAAAGGGTTGTACGGGATTATGTGAGACTCTGATTATGTGCTTTTAGCGAGATGGGAAATGCCTCGCATGTTTTCTGTTGAGATTTAATGTTTGTTTTATGTTGGTACAACCCTTGAGTTTGTTTATGTTTTGGGTCTCTAGGGAGAGTGGCTCTTCATGGGGGTCAGCGCCTTAAATAGGAGGAAGGGCTAGGATAACCCATGTAAGAGTTAGATTAAAAAGTGAAAACCTAATAATATAATTTAGGGGGATGGGTAGTAATAACAATATAAAATAATCTTGGATATCTCGTCTATCCATTAGGGCTTTCACAGACTAATGGTAGACTGAGAAGGTCGTGGTTGGCAAGGTCATTACCTTGTCTTCATGAGAGGTTAATAGCTCCGCATGAGTCACCCTATGGGGTCGGCACCTCAAGTAGGAGGAAGGGCCAGGATAACCATAGATGGGGGCTAGTGCCTCATGTAGGAGGAAGGGCCAGGATAACCCATGTAGGACTATGTGATGACACTCTCCACTAATTTCCCTTATGCTTTGCTTTCTTACTTGCCTTTGGAAGTGGTTAACGGTTGTTGCCTTTGATTTATTTATGATGTGTTTTATGGTCTTGTGTTTATTATGATTGGATCTTGGTTGTTGTAATTTATGATCTATGTAATCTCTTGTTGTTGCTATTGGACTTACTATTGCTATGCTATTATTATTGGAGATAGTCTTGTTGGTATACTTGGTCGCGGTCACTTCCTTGTCACCTCTGAGCATGGGGGTTGGTTTTTTCTAAAACCCACGTGGTCAGGTGGAACGTGCTCCGCACCTGTTGGGTTCCCCATCAACGTTTGTTCTACACGGTATCTTCCAGATGGAGCTGTACCAAATATTCATCTTGTATTTCAGATATTCTTGGTGTGATGTATCTATCCCACATGTATGGGATATTTTGATGTAACTCATGGATATGAACATGTAATGTATTAAAAGATGATGTAATGTAAATGCAACCTTGTAGTCATTCATGATTATGAGAGTTATGATGGTTTGGTATCATGTGATGTATTTATATTTATGCTTATGAATGTATGGATGTTATCTCTTGCAACTGATTATTTTAATGTCTATGATGGATGTAAAGTTAGTTAAGTTAATTAGCTTTATATGTAACTTTCGTATTGGGTTAGTTTTGTGCGATGTGACCTCGCGTGCTCCAAAGGACTTAGATGTTTATGATGTTATCGTGTAATGTAATAATGTATAATGGTTCTTTATATGTTTACTTTGTATTAATTAAAAAAAAAATGTGTGCATAGTTGTTGTCCTTTGGGGTTTGCACGACAGGAGTTACAAATAGGATGATGTATGTAAATCATGATTTTGATATGTTTGATAAATGAATGGAATACTAAAATAGGTATTAAAATGTATTGCTTTTATTGAGTAATTATTTTTATATTGATGAAGTACAATGAAAGAATATGTATTGCAATTTGAATATTCTAAGTTTTATGATGCAAGTGGATTTCATGTGAACGTCTAACTACTATTACAAATGTGCCAAGTTGATTGCAAGTGTGGGTTCATACCTCTGGAAGGGAGGGGAAGTATCACTCGGGAGAAGAATTTTGGTATGAAAACCCTTAATGAGTCTAAATTGAGCTTTCACACACTCACTGTTAGAATAGTCAAGTCAATAGTTTCAGGTAAAAGGTAAGATACCTTGAATTGTTTATTTAGGAGAGATTTTGTTTGTTTGAGAGGTCATGCTTGAAATAAATGTTTGAGTTTCTTTGTGTTTTTGAGTACTTCTTTAAGAGTACAATCGACAAGATATATACATAGGATGTATATATATGCATACATATATGTATGTCCACATGAAATCATACACATAAGTAATCACGTATATAAGTATATGTAGATAGATGTATCTACGCATTCTTATGAGTGAATTACCCATATGCATGGGAACATCAAATGGATAAAGTGACATGTATATATATATATATATATAGTATATATGTCAACCGATATTATGCTTTTATGTATGTTTGAAGGTAATGTTATATATATATATATATACATGTGTGATATTAATTTGAATAGAAAATGGTTATAAGTGTATGCATTCGAATATTGAATGAAGTATATTATAATTGTATGAGTTGATATATATATATAAATATATATGTATATATAATAACATGCTAAGCTATATATATATATATTATTAATGATATACTCTAATCTTAGATAAAGTGTTGTTTATATAAATAAAGTGTTGATATTATCAAAGCCAAGCACATACTATGTAAACCATAGTATACAATGTGCATTTCATATAGTGAATGGTGCAACAAAGAAGTGGACACTAAGGCATTGCTATAGTCATTTATTATGATTTACCATGCTTGCAAATAGAATGCAATATAAAGAAAGGCATCTGGAAAAGATATAAGACTTGTTCAATAGTATTGAAAACTATTAGTAATGCATTTAAAAAGATTTCACTCAGTCATAAATCTGCAAACACCAAAATCACATAAGAGGTTTATGTGGCACTAAATTATGAATATTTGCATTTCAAAAGTCTATTTTGTGAGCTTTTTCCAGTGATATAAACCAAAGTAAATAGGAAGAATAAGTCAAGTAGATGTTGGTAGGAATAGAGTTAACCTATTTGATATTTTACCTTGCATATCTGAAATGCATTCTTGCTTCCTTTGAATGAAGCGACCTGATGTTCTATTTTGCTGAGTATTAAGTTTGAATTGTACCACCTTTTGTTTACCAAGCTAGGTAAAATCATGCAAATTGAGAAGTGTTGATTCATCTACCTTGTTTCTATCCTGTAGATGCTAATTTTTGTGTTTATATAGAGGCATTATTTACCTCAAAGGGACGCATATTTGCACTCTGCTATTATTTTTTGAGAGTCACTCTATTTATCTAAGTTTTGCGAGGGAAAGTTAAAGAGTGAATTTGCAAGAGATTCAGTGAGAAAATTTGTGAGGAAATTTGGGAAGAGTAGAAGTGTTTTTTTGCCAAGCTACAAGCTATTTTGTGGAGGATAGGATTTGGAAACCAACTAGATCAATTGGAGTTTATACTTATAGGCATGTTGTATCTTACTCCCTATGCTTTGTTTAACTTTGGAATGTTTATGTGATACTTGAATGATCTTGGATATTACTTTCTTTGATGGAACCTATCTATTAGGTTGATGATTTTATATACCCTATAGGGGATTTTATATGATGTGTTTCTTTTTGACTTT
>VDFB02339352.1:0-17594 GCA_007258455.2 Sequoia sempervirens | reverse complement strand
CTTGATTTTATCAAAACCCATTTGACACTGTGCTGTCCATCAGAAAGTGGAATCTTTCTTCAAAAGATGGGTAAATGGTTGACATTTATCTACGAGTTGGGCTATGAACCGTCGGATGGACTGCATCTTTCCCTGGAGGCTCCTTAACTACTTTAGGTTGTGTGGAGGTGGCATGTCTAGAATAGCCTTTACCTTGGCAGGATCAACTTCAATACCTCTGCGAGAGACTATGAAACCCAACAATTTCCCCGACGTGACCCCAAAGACACTTTTTCGGATTCAGCCGCATTCCGAGTAAATGCTCAACCGCCAATATCTTCTTCGTGATGGCTTGATGTTCCCGCTTCGCGGTTTCGACTTCCCTAATAGGTCATCAACATGGTCTTCATGATGATATGGATGAGGTCAGTGGAAGATAATCACATGGCTCTCTCACGCTTCGCTTTGAGTAGACCGGAAGGGCATGACATTGTAATAAAAGGTGCCCCTGTGGAGTTGCAGGAAGGTACCAGTTGATCTTCAGGTGCAATTCAGATCTGATCATACCCGGAGAAGCCATCCATGAGGGACAACATCTCATGCCCTGCTGTTAAGTCGACCAACATGTCAATATTAGGGAGAGGGAAATCGTCTTTTGGGCAGGCTTTGTTGAGATCCCTGAAATCCGTACAGACCCGAATGTCTCCGTTGGGTTTGGCAACTGGAACTATATTAGAGATCCATTCGGAGTAGTCAATTGGTCTGATAAAACCTGCGTCCAGTAACTTCTCCAATTCCTTCTTAACTAACAATGCGACTTGCAGATGCATCTTACGGAGTTTTTGCTTGACTGGCTTGGCGTCTGGGCGAATGTCCAAGTGATGAACCACTAAAGCAGGATCTAAGCCTGGCATGTTTGAGTATGACCAGGCAAAGTTGATGATGCCGTCTCGGAGTAGCTGCACAAAGATCGGATACTCTTGTTCGGAGAGTGACTTGGCTACATAGCATCTTTAATTTTAGCAGCTCCCAAATTAACTTTTGCATCTCTCTTCAATTAGTATAGATGATCGCAGAAGTCGAGTCTCATAAGGGGAAGATGAACATCTCCATCTCCTACTTTGAGGTTTTCTACCCTTCGTGATGCTTTTATTTTTACTTTTCTAGGTCGAAGTGCTCAAGGAGGTTTCTACTAGATGACCTTTTTTATTTTTCTTATTTTTATTTTTATGACTGGAGTGTTCATCCTCCCCCAATCCCATAAGGTTGACGTATGTGTCCGCAGACATCTACAGTGTGGTGTTGTGTAGGTCCCAATCGATGAGTTCAGGGTGACGAAGGGATAGGCTGATGGTGCAAACGGATAGGCATTCGAACATGGACGATAAGTCAGTGTGATCGACATCATCGTACGCATGTATGATGGATTCCTCCTCGGGTATGTCTGCCAATGAGCCCTTGTCCATGGTGATACTATGAGAAGTATGAGATGATGTTGCGAGGCTTTTCTGTTTGCTGTCATACCCAATTCCTACCTTCTTGGGTGACTGTGGTGTATCAATGGGTTGCAACCGCCCTTGTTCCTCTTTGCCTAGGCCTCTACCTTGATAGTTATGCTTTTCCATGAATTTTGTTGGCCAAGGATACTTTTCTTGAAAATATTTCTTTAGAGGAGTTTCTGGTTCAGGCTCTTCTCAGTAGACCCATTGGCTTATGTCTTCCTCTGGCGCATCAACCTTGACACTCGGAGATCTGAAAGTGGTAGTGGGAATGTTTTTACCGCTGAAGGTGATGATCTTGTCTTCTTTTTGTGTAGCATGTGAAGGTTGACCGTACTCATGTGGTGACGGTGGCATGGTGGCTACATTGAGAGCCGTATGCATCTCATACTCACCGCACCCTTTGTCAATGATCTGGACTCTAGTGACTGGAGGATTAGTGGTGGAGGATGGAGTGGTGATTACGGTGGATGATGGATTGGAGGATAACGACTGGGATGCCCCCATTTCGACCCCAGGACAATAATGTAGATGGGGAAAAGATGCTTCTAAAGCTCGACAATACTCAAACGGCTGGGGGTCGGCATAGATGGTGACCTCCTGTCCGTTGACAGGGAATTTGAGACATTGATGGTACGTGGATGGGACGGCTTGCATAGCATGGAGCCATGGGTGGCCAAGGAGGAGATTATACGGTAAGTCCAGATCAAGGACATGGCAGGTAGTATATTGGAGCACAGGTCCCACTTGGATAGGGAGACTGATGATTCCTTCTGAATTTCTCTCTGCATTGTCATAGGCTTTGATTGTAATTATCTGGTTGCTTAGGTTCGCTTGAGTATACCCTACCTGTTTTATGAATTTCAAAGTACATAAATTGAGGGCAGAGCCATTATCTATCAAGACCCTTTTTATTTTATGACGGGTGACTATGACTTCGATATGTAGGGGGCGATTGTGATTGACGTCAATGTTGGGCATATCATTTTGGCTGAAGTGGAGGTGGTGAGACAAAGCCAAGTGTCCCACCAAAGATTGGAATTGTGTGGGGTCGATGTCATTTGGGACATGGATTTCCTGCAAGGCTTTATTGAGGATCTCTTGATGTACCGGGGAAGACTTAAGCAAATCCAGAATAGATATATGAGCGGGGGTCTTCCTTAGGTGATCAAGGATGTTATATTGAGAGTTTACAAGAGTGGGTTGGATGGGTGCAGAGGCTGCAGGGACGGTGATGCGGGCTCGTCGCGTAGTCACAGCACATTGAGGGTCTTTGGCTTTAACGTGTATCATGGATACTCGGGGTTCCACCTGCTCAATGTAATGAATAAGACCTTCATAATTGAAGGGCACATTCTTGTAATTCACATTATTTGTGCTGTTGTTTTGGGGATTGCTATTGGAGGTGCTAGGACCTTGACTATGGTTTGGGAAGGCGTTTTGATAGATTTGCAGTTGGGCATTGGACGACGAAGGTTGACTGGGGTCCACCTTGATATCTCCTCGATCAATGAGATCTTGGACATAATTTTTTAAACCCTGACACTTATTCAAGGAGTGTCCCTTGATTTTATGAAAGTCACAATACTCATTTTCTTTAAACCATGCCAGCTTGGGTTTGGACTCATCGAATGGTTTGGTGACAGGATATGTGATGGGGTAATTGATTTATAACAATTTGTTAAAAACAACGCTCAAGGGCTCACCTAATTGGGCGTATTGATGTTTGGTACTCCCCTAATTTCTTTGGTTTGACTGTTGAGGGGGGCGAGGTGCCCCCTGGGGTACTGATATGGCGTTGGGTACAGACTGTTGTTGCCCTTGGGATGCATTGGCCACTTGGACATGTTTGGTGTTAGTCACTCCATCATTGACCGCATTCTTGTTTTTGTTCCAGAATCATGGTTTATCTCCAAATGACCTTTCTTTATCATGACTGTGTATTTTGATGTGTCCTTTGGCAACAAGGGCACGTTCAAGGATAGGTCCCTTTTCCACTATCTCGGCGAAAGTGGTGACACAGTGTAGTCTAAAATTGTGGGCCATGTCAGGATGAGAATTTTCCACGAAAAGGGTGACCATGTCTTTTTCTTTCAAAGGATTCTTCATTTGATTGGCTAATGCACGCCACCGTTGGAGGTAGCTGGTGAAGGTTTCTCCATCCCGTTGTTTCTCTTTCAGGAGATCTAAGGTGTCAGTATCCTTCCACAAATTGAAAGAGAAGTAGGATACAAACTGCTATGATAAGTCTGCAAAAGTTTTTATAGACCCCTTTTCGAGAGTCATGAACCAATCTAGGGCATGGCTTGCTAGGCTTCGTGGGAACAAGCGTAAGAGATAGTTATCACTACACATGACTTCTTGACATTGTGCATAAAACTCCTGCAAGTGAGCCTTAGGGTCTTTGTCTCCCTTGTATTTGTCAAATTTTGGAATCTTGAAATGTTTAGCGAATGGGATCAATGAGATGGATGGATCAAACGGATATGGGCATATATCTTCAAATTTGAATGATTGTTTTGTGCCCCCTGCTTGAAGGTCGTTAAGGGCAGCTTTGATTTCCAACAAATCCGAGCTAGCTGGTGGTGGGTTGGGGGATATTGATGATAGAAAGATGAGGGATCTTGTTGAAAGGGTGTCAGATTGTTGAAATGTGGGTTTGGATGATTGGATGATGACACGGCTTGCTGGTAAGATGGGGGATTTTGTTGATATGGGGGTTGTTGTGGGGCATAATATGGATTTGTTGAGTAAAAGTGTGGGGTAAGTTGTTGAGGAGCTTGGATGGGACGTTGCGTGTTGGTTTGTTGGTATTGGGAGTATTGTTGTGATGGATGGGAGGTCGTATAAAGCGGTTGTTGGGGGAATTGTTGTTGGTTGTGGTAGTAGTAGTGTTGTGGAGGTTGTTGTTGTGGCGTCGAGTGTTGTATGGACTGAGGTGGGACATTATGTTGTGGTTGAATCTTTGGACGCAAAAGGGATGCGAGAAAGGGAGATATGGCTTGGGCAGTAGGTTGAGATGGATTGGCTTGTGATTGGTAGGGTGGTTGTTGTGAAGGGGCCAAAGCATTGTGTATAAGTTGTTGTGGATGAGACGGTGGAGGTAGCGTAGGCGTATTTTGTAAAGGGGGTTGTTGGGTTCCGCTCGGAATGTTCAGCTGGGGTGTGCCTTGTGGAGGTAATTGAGGTGGAATGGTGGATTGGTGAACCTGTTGAGGTGGTATACTGGTGGCCCCAGGAGGCGGAAGGGATGTAGCAAAGGATGTGCTCCCAATGTTGACTGGAGGTTGGTTGGAAGAGAGGGGTGTTGTTAACGCCAATGGAGGAGGTTGTGGAACACTTGGTGGCATGCCGTAAGCAAAAGGATTATTGGGGTTAGGCACTTGAGGTCCACCTATAGCTGAGGTCGAAGCGTGTGGGGGATAATTAACTTGATAAAGAACGGCATTGCCAAATTCAGGTTGATGCCAACCCTCGACTGGAGGAACATTGGAAAAGTATGAACCTTCGGGTGCATTTTGGGACTCTTGGAGTACGTTAGATGGGGCGCCCTTATATTTGGATAAGTCAACATTGGAGGGAGGTTTAACCCCCTTCTCAATCAAGTGGGCCAAGATTTCTTCCCCATGTTTCTCAAGCAAACGGTCAGTCATTTGCACATTAGCGGGATTACTAAAATGTTCCTCAAGTGTGAGTTTAGGTTGGCTAACCATACTTTCTTCACCATGTGGCGAGTTATTCTGATTCTCAGTGTTAGAATGTGATGAAGTACCGTTATGAGGATCATGAGGGGCGTTGGTGCCCTTGTTAGGATCTGATGAGACATTGATTGTGTTTTTGGGATCTTGGGGGTTGCTTGGTTGGGCATTCTGAGCTTGACGGTCGGCCATTTTCTTTGCTTGTAAACGGGTCTGAACGGGCATGCAAATGCTAGATGAGTAGGTTAATGTCTTTGTCGAATGATTTGATTGTGATGGGATTTGGATTGGATCCAATTGGATTTCGATTACTCGGATTGGATTTTTGGATTTTGGATGATCGGATTGGATTGGATTTGATCGGGTTAGATTGGATTTGATTGGATTTGATTGGATTGGATTGGATTTGATTGGATTGAATTGGATTCTGATAGGATCGGATCGGATTTTGATCGGATTTTGATTGGATTTGATTTGGACTTGAGTTTGATTTGGATTGGATTGGATTAGATTTTGATTTGGATTGGATTGGATTGGATTAGATTTGGATTTTGATTAGATTTGATTTGGACTTGAGTTTGATTTGGATTGGATTGGATTAGATTTGGATTTGGATTGGATTTGATTTGGATTTGATTTTGATTGGATTTGGATTTGATTAGATTTGGATTTCGATTGGATTTGATTTGGATTTGATTTTGATTGGATTTGGATTTGGATTGAAAGAGATGAGAGGGAGACCTTAAGTTTGATCAAAGGAAGTTACCCTTAATAACCAAGAGCTTTAATTAATTAAGAGGGCGATTACGACACCGAATCCACCTTAAGGTAGGAATGGATTGATTGGGTCGAAGATGATAACTTACGCCACCGAATTCGCCTCAAGATGGAGGCAAATTGATTGGGGTCGAAGTTAAAGACCAATAATCAACTTCAAGCGCTATGGTCAATTTGGGTAACTATTTTGTAACACAAGGTTAGGACGGTTTGGTTATGGGTGATGTTTGGAGATGCAAATGGTAAGAAATTATTGGTGCATTAGGGGGAAATTAGAATGAGTGGGGGATTAAGGATAATTGTGGAGAATGTATGGGGATTTAGAATGGTTGAACGAAAGTTTGGAATAATGAGATGGAAGTTTAAAAGGGGTCTGATGGAGGTTTTTGAAGGTTTAAAGTGACAAAACGAAAGCTTGGGATGATGAGGTAATGGTTGGGAATGGTTAAATAATGGTTTAAAGGGTCGAAGGATCCAAACGTAGGATTTCGAAAGTATCTCGTGAAGGCGATTTGGACCTTTGCAAAGAAACCGGGGCGAATTGCACTTCAAGTAAAGGAACAGTGCTAATTGCACTTCGTTAAACAGGGTACAATTGTGCACTTACGTTGGACCGTATTTAATTGCACTTTTGCAGCGAATCAAAGTAATTGCACTTCAGAGTGAATCGCGGGCTTGGTTTGATGCAAATGGCTATGGCAAGGACTTTAAAATGATAATGATAAGGCCAAATTGTCAAGAGTTCACTGGTTTCTCACAAGAAAACACTCTCAAGCAAATACAACCCTGTGATTAGTGTTAAGGGTATGGAAAAAGTGGTCTTAATCTAGGATGCACAAGGTATCTAGGGAGTCCTCGATATACTCTCGATACGTGAGGCACAACCGTGAACACCAGCCCATCACAAGCGTGAGTCGGGAACCCCAGCGAGATACTGAAGGGCTCGGACCAACTTCACATCTATCTAGGTATCACCCTAGCTTTGACGCTCCGCCAATTACGATGTGACTGGATTGGGGTACAACTTTCGTTCTCCCCCCTTTGTATACCCCGTCGGTACGCGTGGTTGGAAGCGTCCCTTGGGGTGATGAAATCCCCAAGCAGGTCCCACTATGAAGAAAGCACTAACCGCTTCCAACTACTCCCCAGGCTCACACGAAGTGCAAGGGGAAAGTGGAAACAAGCTAATACTCCCTTAGGGTAACACAAAAAGACAAGAACATAAAACAACGAATATTACTCCCCCCTAATTAAGCTATGTTCTTAGATTAATGCAAACAGCAAGGATAATTTTAAAGAAGATTGAGCAAATGGAGAGCCCTGCAAGCAAATATTAGATATTTTATCCCGCTTTCTCCATCAACTTCACAAGAATATGCTGCAAAAGGTTAGCACAAAACACATGTATCCTTGCAAGAACAATGTTAATGAGAAAAATAGCACAAATCTGGCCAAGATAATAATTTTACCTTCCAGGGGCGCAACGCCTCTTCGCTAAAACAAAAGGGCTTAAATTACACTTCAAAGGGAACGAGGCAATACCACACTTCGCAATAAACAAGAGGGCGTACACCGGTACTTTAAAAGAAATAGAGGGCACAATTGCACTTCCAAATAGCGAGGGCTTAATTGCACTTCTCGCTAGTAAAAGTGACAATGCAATTTCAGCCACGTATGCACACTTCCGGCATCGTTAGTTAAAAGTGAAATTTCCTCAAATAATGCATGACACGCTCTTCTACGTAAAAATGTTGAAGTTAAAGTGAAATTTTATTAACAAGTAATACATTATGCCCTTCTCGCTAGTAAAAAATGTTAGTTAAAAGTGAAATTTCAAATACACGGGCTAATAACGCCTTTCCTAAAAATGTTAGTTAAAGTGAAATTTCAACACGCGGCTATTTTCATGCCCTTCTAAAATGTTAGTTAAAAGTGAAATTTCAGCCACATGGGCGCACACGCCCTTATGCAAAAAAATGTTAGTTAAAAGTGAAATTTCAGCCACGTGGGCGCACACGCCCTTCTGCAGAAAAATGTTAGAAATTTCAGCCCAGGTGGGCGCACACGCCCTTCTGCAGTGAAAACAGGGGCGTAATTGCACTTCTGCAGTAAAACAGGGGCGTAGTCGCCCTTCTGCGACGTGTTCCTGCAAAAACTTCAACAACAACAAACGTAAAAGTATGGGAACCCGTTTGTGGGTCCCACCGGGCGTGCCAGAAATGTATACCTTGGAATTTATCCTACTCTAGTGCATAAAATAACTCAAAATACGAATGATAATAGACCAAGGACACCTCAAGATTAGCCAAAAGAGAGTGACAAAACAATAAGGAAAATAGATAACATAAGACACAAATGGTTTTACCTTCCTTTGTTGTTGATACCCCTTTGATTGGCCCTTGCTTAGAATGAGATGTGTGCTCCTTGATGGCTCTATTGAGGATCTTTACTATGTGCTTGGATGCAAATGCAAGTGGATGTAATTGAAAATTGGATGAGTTCACAAAATGGCAGCATGTAGTTGCAAAATGACTAAGTGTTTTAAATGCCCTTGAGGAGGGGGTATTTATAGAGGAACTTGAATTCTCTAGAGAATTCAACGGTCAAGATTGATCCAACAAGGTCAAGATGAAGGGCTATGGTGGATTGAGAGCCCACAAGCCCTCACATCTTGACATGTGGAGGGTGAAGTGGCCAAGGGGATATGAGATGGAAATGAGTTGTCAAGAAGGTACATGAGGTGGAAAAAGGACATGCACCTTGGGGAGTGAGAGGATTTCCACAAAAAGGGATATTTCTTGTCCCTAAGTGGGAGTGAAAGGGACATTTGAGGAATTTTAGAATTCCTCAAAAATCTACATGGAAAGGGAAAGGTGGTTGGGGATATAAATGTGAATTAAAAATTCACATTCCTAGGATGATCTAGAGGGTAAAAGGTGGGCTCCAAAAAGGTGGGACTTGGTCACATGTGGAGATTGTGACAAGTCTAAGGTTCTAGAAGCCTTGGAAGAATGGAATGTGAATTAAAAATTCACATATAAAGGAGAGGAATCTAGGACAAATAAATGTGAATTAAAAATTCACATGGGAAAGGGGGTCAATGTCCAAAAAGGAAAAATGGAAGAATTGACCAAAAAGTGATGTTAAATTTAGCTAATGACTTTAGTTAAGGTTGTGCAAATATTGGATTAGGCTAATTAATGGAAGATTAAGGGCAAGTGGCAAATGTAGGAGGATGTGACACTAATCTTTGATTAAGAGGATGCACATCATAATCATGAATTAATTAAATTAATTCAGATTAGGGCAAGGTTATGGAGGATGTGACAAGGAGAGAGAAAGTGAGGAATTTTAAATTGATTTTAAATTAAAAAAGGGGAAAATGACTAAATTAAATAAATTAGCGTATTTATTTAATTTAGAGAGGAATAGGGTAAAAGACAAAGTATTAATTATTAAATTAAATACTTTACCGATATGAGACAAAAGGTGTAATATTAATTTAATAAATTAATATTAATACGATAGATGGAAAGGCAGTAAATTTAATCATATGGAAGTTATTAAATTTGGATGTCTACACTTCTCTCTCTCACCTCTCTCTCCCCTCTCTATGTCTCTCCCACCCTCTCTCCCTCTCTACCTTGCCTTCCCTTTTTACCCCCATCTACCTCCCTACCTCTCTTCTCTCTTCCTCTATTATTGTTTCTCTCCCATCTCTCTCCATTCTCATGATCACTACCTCTCCCTCCCACCCTCTCTTTCCCCATCTCTAGGTCTCTCCCTCCCACCCTCTCTCTCCCCATCTCTAGGTCTCTCCCTCCTTCCCTCTTTACCTCTCTACCTCTCCCTCCTTGTCTCATTACCCACCTATCTCCCCCCTCTATCTCTCTCACCTCTATCTATCCCGTATGTCTCTCACCCCTCTCTCCCTAGGTTTTAGGTCTCTCACCTCTCTATCTCTCCCCTCTCTAGTTATTTCCCTCCCTCTCCACCTCTCTCCCTCCCTCGTTACCCCTCTTTCCCTCTTTGTGAACTTATCTCTCTCAGTTTCTTCTCTCCCCCTCACTTCTCTACCTCTCCCCTCTCTAGATCTCTCAATCACTCCCTATCTACCTCTCCATCCCTCCTTAGCCCTCTCCTTCTCTTCATTCTCCTCTTTCTCCTCTTCTCTCTCCCTCACCTCTCTAGGTCGTCACTTCTTTATCTCCTCCTTCCCTAGGTCTCTCACTCCCTCCATATCTACCTCTCCCTCCATCCCTTGTTACTCCTCTCTCTCTTTGTTCTTTTGTCTCTCCTCTTCCCCCCTCCTTAAACCCCCATCTCACCTCCCTCTCCCCTTGTAGGTCTCTCACCTCTCTTCCCCTCTATGTCCTCTTTCCCTAGGTCTCTCACTCCCTCCATCTCTTCTTACTCCTCCCTTTGATGATGCATTCGCATTACAACTATGTGGATCACAACATATACACTCTAAAGGATGTGAGGAATGTTCACAATGGTTTGTGATGTTGTTATCAGAGTGTTCTATGGTGGTCATATGGGGCCAAATTTGTCTATTTAGTGTATAAAACAATAGGTCTCAAGTGAATCTTAAATAAACGTGGACCTAACTTTTCACATTATTTGGAAGGAAAATGAGATTGACACCTTCTAAGATCTTGCTCACTATCAAAAGATGTCATATTGGTAGCATTTGATTTATCAGAGGAGCAATAATTTCTCTTTTCAGAAGCACAACAGTTGTTGATATCTTGAATGGGAGGTAGATTCTTTTGACCTTTAGATTTTACTCTATCTACAAGATTGTATTCATTTCTAGTTTGTCCATTCTTGAGATGTCCTCTAGAATACATGTGCAACCTTCCTTCATTTTTTTATGTAGATAAACCTTCCTGCAGCTAAATATGATTATCAAGTTGCCTATTTAAGTCCATAATTTCATTAACACATTTCTTCCTCAAAGTGCCTTGGTTGCTTTCTTCAACAAACATAAATCTTGGTAAACTTTTCTCCTACATGTTAATCTTTGCATTCTTGGTAACACCCTTCATAACTTCTACCTTGTCCATGGTCTGGTCTAGATGGTCACTTTATTCTCTAAAGATATTAGAAGGGACATTTCTTATGTTGACATTTCCATGTGATGCACTTGAATAGCCAGATCTTTTGGCATTAATGTCATAAGAGAAATTAGTTTGGAAATGGGGTAGATGTATTTTAGATGACATTTCAAACACTTCACATTGAATTTCCTATGGTGGCACCTCATCATTTATAATTTTTTCAACAGACTCTTTGTAATCATGTGCAAACTTTCTTGTTTCTCGATTTACCAAAGTTTGGTCCACAAGACCTTCCATGCCTATAGAGAAGATGAGATTTTTCATTGTAATATGGCTTGTGTTGTTTTTCAAATGTGGTGTCAGACAACTAGAGCTCAATGAATCAACTCCATCAAAATCATTGCCATCACGTATCAACTTATTTGAAGTATTTGCATTTTCACCTATTTGATTATGATCCTGAACTTTTCTTTCACCAACAAATAATTCATTGCTTATATGCTTCTACCACTTACCCTTACCCCAGGAAGAAGTAGGTACTATTTTTTTTCTCCCTAAATATTTTTGTCATTTGTGTTCTCTCCTACTATCACTTGTTAACCTACATTTTCAAAATTATAACATGAAGGTCTTTTGACACCTGTGCAAGAATAAACTATGTGATCATTAGGAAGCCCACTCCCTTTATTTTCTGATATCTACAGTCAAGCAAGTAAAATTACTAGCAAGTTCATTGTTAATAGCATTTAATCCACCCTTTCCATTCTATGAGGTACTACAATATTTTTCTTCAAGCCAACCACTATAGAAAAGGTTGTGATTTTCAAGACTTCAAACATTTTTTTTTATCCCTAAAAACCCATTATCCTTTCCATTGGTATTATAAGTTGCTATGAAAACCAAATCTAGTTGTAGGAATGTTAAGCTGCTCTTACTCCAATTCAAATTTTGAGTTAATATTTGATGCAGAGCAGGGAGGTAATCAATTTCCACTCACAATTAAAGTCCCTTGAAACAACTTTGCAACTCTTAAATTCCTATCTCATCAACTTTTCTCAAAACCATCTAGTGTTCACTAGTAGGTTTGCAAACCTAGGTTTTTGATCAAATCTCACCAATCCAATCTAGAAACCACTAAAAAATTACACTTTCAGAGACCCTTTTGCCCCAACTTTACCATATCTCAAAAGCACCTATGACCCCTTTGGACCAACCTCACCAAAAATGGATTATTTGTTGTCTTAGTAGGCCAATTAGGTCTCTTTTACAAAGGAAAACTCCTTTAAATTTGCTTCCAACCCAAAATACCTATGGGAAGTCAATTACCAACCACCAAAATCACAAAATACATGATCTTCACTCAGGGATCGGCCTCCAAGACCCCCAACCAACAAACCCTCACTTTTAGCCTAATTTGTAGGGGTTCATTGAAAATTTTATCTCCCAGCCTCTTGACACCTTACAAATGCATCAAACACTCTTCAACTCACCTGAACATGCTTAATAAATCATAAAAATATGCTTCCCCCAAGGTTTTCACACATTTCCCTTCTTAAATGTCACAATTTCATCAAAACACACAACAATTGCCGACTAAGGCATCTCACAAAACTCAACTATCTGCCTAACCTACTCCTGAACCCATACACACATATTTCCTACACCTAATTATTCCATTCCATTGAGTTACAGTAGGATACAGTGGGTGGAATGGCTAAAATGTCATTTTTACACCTTCAAAACCCTTAAGATGAGTTCACCCAGGTAGTTTCAAAAAAAAGACATGTAAAACCCACAAATCTTTATGAAATTTAACAAAACTAGTTGAAAATGAAAGTATACTCCCTCTAATATCTATTCTAATTCATCACACAACAACAATCACCCTGTACGGGTCATACAATGGTCTAGAAAATAGAAAATACAGATAAAAATGCATGAAAGTGCCACCTCTGATATTCAATTTTTGAATCTTCTACAAAATCCAACCTCTCAACACTTACAAAGCCTTTTTAAATACTTACCAACCTCCCAAACTAAATACAATTGATTTTGAAACTTCCCCCACTCAAAATGACTCTTCACCTTCCCTAATTGCAATTTTGCATTTTTTTGCCACTTTTACAATATTTTGCACTTTTTTACAAAATGACTCTAAAACCAATTTGATTGCATATAGATGGTCTCAAGGATCTTATTGAATGCTAAAGGACTCAAAAACACCTAATTTCTAACTCTTGACCTTGCCAAAGTCTTGCAACTTGGTGCCCTTGCACCATACAACTGGCCTAAAAAAAAATTCATGTCCCATGAGGACTGTATTGCACCATTTCCTTGGCTTCATCAACTTGTCTTCTTCATCTCCAAATTCTCTTTCACCTGAGAATCCCTTCCACTAATTTAGTTATAGAAAACATGCATTGCTTCTAGCCTTGGACCGGTTCTTTCCTTTGGATTGCTGCTCCACACTTGATGAATGACCTTTGCTTGCTCCTTCACCTGAGAACATTGTCTTATCTACCCCTGTACCTATTACCAAACCCCTTCCAATCTTAAATTGAGGTGTCTTCATCTTCACCCTTGGAAGAAACTCAAACTCATCAACTCTTCCTTGCCTTGCAACTTGATATTGCTTCTTTGTTGCATATAGACCTGCTACATGTCCTTTAACCATTCTCTCATCAAAACTTGATGATACACATATCCTTACACTTGAAAACACACCTTGTTCAGCTATTTCATGAGCTCTTTTCCTCATCATATTTGATGCATAATTGAATCTACCCCATTGGCCTTTCCAAACATCCACTTTCACCCCATTCTTTGTCTTCACAACCACCTTTAGGTTCTCCATTCTTGGAAACCTTATGCAATCAGTTTTAATAACCTTTGTCATGGTAGAATAAGACTACCTACCAACCTCTCTTAACATCCAAGGACAACTCATTGTCGTTACCACAACACCATCACTCTTCTCCACTTCATTTGGAGTCTGCAGAAACATTTTGTCTTGCCCTATCACATCCTTGGTCCCTTCCAACTTTGAGACCCTCTTCAAACTCACTACTTTTACATCTTCACCTCTTAGGGTGATTGCAACCTCCTTCCTTTCTTCAACCTCAACCTTTATAATCCCTTTCACTAACCTTTTTCATTCTCCTTGGCTCACTGTACTTTCTATCTTCTTGTCTTGCACTAGACTCTCTACCCTTGCCATCACTGTATTCTTAGGTTCATTAACTATTTTATTGGCAGACTGAGACTGCCCCCAACTCTTGTCCCATCAATGGACAAAGTACCTTAGCTACCATGTTCTCAATTTGTTTCTCTTCTTAGGGTTGCCTTCCCACAACCAAGTCACTCTTAACCTTTTTTATATCAGGTTTTGACACCAAACCTTTATCCTTACCCTCTACCTTTGTCATCTTGACACCTTCAAGCCTTAGAATGGCTTCACATTCTTCTTTGCCCCTTATCTCAAACTCTTTCCTATCCAGCCTTATTGTTTTTGCTTCATTCTTGAACTCACCCATTTGCTCTTGTCTTCCACCTTGGATCACCCCACCTCTTGCTTTCATTACTATCATTAAACTATCTTCCCTTAATTACCACTATGATTTCATACTTCCACATCTTTGTCATGACAGTACTTGGCTGCCCCTTGTCTTATTTTGCTTTTAATGGACAATTCACTATTCCTGTGATGATCTCCCCACGCCTTACAAGCCCATCTTGGCTTTCCACAGTCAACTTAGTCTTAACCTTTCCTCTTGTCTTTACCATTAGGGTCTTTGCATCTTCTTTCTCTATCTTATCAGACTTACACATCACTGTTTTGACAGTATTTGACTGTCCTACAACCTCTCAAGTGACAAAATTCAGTCCATCTCTTGACTTCATCATGTTTTTCAAGCTTGTCTTGAATTTCCATGGTTAATTCATCCTTAACCTTCTCTGTTTTAGTCATTGACACTAGCATATCACCATCCTCTTTACTCTTCAACGTTGAATCTTCCTTTACACTTATTGTCTTAGCATGTTCTTCCTTTGTAGTGGTTGCACCTTCTTCATTTTTGTCTTCCTCATATCTTATAAACTCCTTCTTGCCTACCATCACTATCCTTTCTATCTTATCTTGTGCCTTATCATCCTCCTACAATGGTGTTAGTGTGAATTTGATTCCATCCTTTTCAATATCATAAATATTCTCCCTACCATCATATATGGCATGTTTGTCGAACTGCCATGGTCTTCCAAGTAACAAATGACAGTAACTCATAGGCACATAATACCCTATCCTTGTATGGAAAAATATAAAATTCAACATAATCTTTTTCATTAACCACTATTGACTGATCATTATTCAACCAAGATGCTATATATGGTGTTTCATGAGGTATCCTTGCCAAATTCAGCTTATCAACCATTTCACTTGAAACCATGTTATCAATAGATCCTGAATCTATTACCACTTTACATACCTTGTTTTTGCATTTGCATTTTGTCTTGAATAGACACCTCCTTTGTGTCATCTCCTTCAGCTTGGCATACCTTTCTCTCAACTCTCTGATTTCTTTTGCCATGGTATCTTCTGGATGCATCTTGACTCTTCAAATTCCAACTGTCAAACTTTAATCTTCAACTCTTCCAATGATCTACTGCCTAAGCTCTGATACCAATTGATGCAGAGTAGGAAGGAAATAAATTTCCACTCACAATTAAAGTCCCTTGAAACAACTTTGCAACTCTTAAATTCCTATCTCATCAACTTTTCTCAAAACCATCCAGTTTTCACTAGTAGGTCTACAAACCTAGGATTTTTTTTTTATCAAATCTCAACAATACAATCTAGAAACCACAAAAAAATTACACTTTCAGACACCCTTTTTCCCCAACCTTAACATATCTCAAAATCACCTATGACCCCTTTGGACCAACCTCACCAAAAATGGACTGTTTGTTGTCCTAGTAGGCCAATTAGGCCACTTTTACAAAGGAACCCTCCTTTAAATTTGCTACCAACCCAAAATACCTTTGGGAAGTCAATTACCAACCACCAAAATCCACAAAATCCATGATCTTCACTCAAGGATCGGCCTCCAAGACCCCCAATGAACAAACCCTCAATTTTAACCTAATTTGAAGGGGTTTATTGGAAATTTTATTTCCCAGCCTATTAACACCTTAAAAATGCATAAAATACTCTTCAAATCACCTACACATGCTTAATCAATCATAAAAATCCACTGCCTCTAAGGTTTTCACACATTTCCCTTCTCAAACCTCACAATTTCATCAAAACACACAACAATTGTCGACTAGGGCATCTCACAAAACTCAACTATCTGCCCCCCTTGCTCATGAACCCATACACACATATTTCCTACACCTAATTATTCCATTCCACCAAGTTACAGTAGGATACAGTGGGTGGAATAGCTAAAATGTCATTTTTACACCTCTAAAACCCTTAAGATGAGTTCACCTAGGTAGTTTAAAAAAAAAGACCTGTAAAACCCACAAATCTTTATGAAATTTAACAAAAATAGTTGAAAATGAAAGTAGACTTCCTCTAATAGAATAATAATCACCCTGTGCAGCCTTTATAGTGGTCTGTAAAATAGAAAATACAAAGAAAAATGCAGGAAAGTGCCACCTTTGATATTCAATTTTTGAATCTTCTACAAAAAGCCAACCTCTCAACATTTACAAAGAATTTTTAAATACTTACCAACCTCCCAAACTGAATACAACTGATTTTTAAACTTCCCCCACTCAAAATGACTCTTCAACTTCCCTAATTGCAATTTTGCATTTTTTTGCCACTTTTACAATATTTTGCACTTTTTGACAAAATGATTCTAAAACCAATTTGATTACATAGAAATGGTCTCAAGGAACTTATTAAATGATAAAGGAATAAAAAACACCTACTTTCTAACTCTTGACCTTTCCTAATTCAGTCTTGAAACTTGGTGCCCCTACACCAAGATCCAAGCTAAATTTTTCTCCCTTTCTTTCCTTTCTCACTAAATCTAAGTGTGCTTCTTATCGTTTGATAAGACATGCCTCACTGTGAGGAGCTTCATTAGCACTTTCAATAATTTTACAATGAGGAGCTTCAACAGTAGTATTTATAAGAAGAAAAAAATGTTTTTTTTTCCCTATGAGGACATAGGTATATTATATTGTGAGCTCATAACCTTAGAACTAGAAACATGATCTTGAAGCTAAACCTGAGAATCAGTGAAAATATTATCTATATTTTTTAACATTTCATCAGTTAGTTCCTCCATCTTGTGAGATTGTGATGATATATATAGGTGGCATATGAAGAGTGCTAGTAGCTACCTTGTTCATGGCAAAGAAGTCTACCTCAGGCTTCAACCTTCATTAGGGCTATCCCTATCCCCTTCTATCTATCTCACCCAGGTCTCTACCCCATCTAGGTATAGGATATAGGGTTTAAGGTATAGATAGGGTTTAGGGTTTAGGGTACAAGATTGATGGTACAAGGTTTGGGTTACATAGGGTATAGTGTTTAGGGTTTAGGGTATTTGTATAGGGTTTAGGGTACA